>APFE030453712.1:0-27022 GCA_000404065.3 Pinus taeda | reverse complement strand
ATAGCAGCATCCGAGTGGACACTATTCCTGGTAACAAAATGGCGACTCCACTGGGGAGCGACTAGATTGTTTGTTAAGCCTATCGTTGTTTCTTTTATAAACTTACAGACAGAGCCTGAAGCCAAGCCAGCTAGCCTTCAAACTGCATTTTTTATACAAATAAAAAGTAGATCAATGCTGCTTCAATCTATCTCTGGGTTTTTTTATGAATTAAAAAATCGATCTGCAAACAGTCTAATTGCCCTAAGTGGTGGCTCTAGTAACCTCCTTAGATCTACCCCTGTGATTTACAATTACTGAACATCACTTACTCGGCCTAAATTCCTGAACCGAATTGCAAATTGTGAGTAAAAACTTGTTTAAAGTCTTGCACTGGTACCATCGCATCGTTCCTTCAAGGAAGTCTGTATGCATCGCACTTCCCGAGTGCAGTAGGTGCGCTGCATACTGACTTCACAGTGTGACAGGTGCGATGGTCAGGGAAGGTTAACTTTACCTTCAGACTTTGGTTTTTTCGTCGCTATTTTCAGTCCTATTTAGGAGTTTTGCTATCTGTGGTCAATGTATCCCTGTGAAAACCCCCTTCTCTTACATTATTCCGCCTCCATAGTGCAAATAAATGTAAGTGTTTTTATGTACTGTGCGCCATTTTCAGTTCTCTTTTGCAAAAAAGTAGCATAGTCAAACTGTCGTTTCTTGATCTGAAAGTGTCGTAGCTGTCGTTTTCAGTTTTAGAAGACAATCCCATTGTCCTTGACAGTCGATTATATAGTTACTATTGCATATGATTTGAATTAGTAGTTTTTAAAGTGTTGAAAAGAAATTTTCATTTCGAAATCGCAAAGTGTCTCTCTTACCTTCACTTCATTTTGAAAAGAAATTTGTTGAGTATTGTCGCTTTGAAAAATAATTCAGATTTTCACATAGCTTTCTTATCATCATTCATACATTAAGAAGGCTAAAAACAAATACATGCATGTGCATTTTCATTTAAACTGCTTGGTTTGATTTAGGACAGTGCATTTAGTGTGTGCTCTGTGCTCTTTGCTAAAATATTCTTAACTTTCTTTCCTTAGTAGCTAGGAATTTCATTGCCAAAAAAATATTAAATGTTCGTTTATCATCTTACACTACATTTTAGGAATTGTATACACATCACACGGTGAACTTGAAAGGCAAATTTTTAAGCAAGATCAACTTAAAATAAATTTAATGAATCTAACAACGTTTTGGAACCTAATGCACAACATCTAGAGGTCTAGGCTAGAGACGTATTTTGGCGTCGTAAAAACTGGTAACTGTTGTTTTCATTGTTGGTTGGGTGATTCCTCCACTCTGAGACAGAAAGCGCCAGTACGGACTTGTGCTCCCCCGTACCGTCAAGTATATTTTGGGAGACCACAATAGGCTGCATCCTTTATCCTTAGGAAGCCGTTTCTACCGCCCTATCGATCACAATGCACTGAACACAGCCTTCGGGAAGATTTATTGCCGTATCGTAAAAAGTATTCTGCAGTTTTGCGATTAGTTTGGTAATCCCCTCTGCCTAGATCTCCAGAGAATTCCATTTTGCTCCTTTTCAGACTCCTTAAAGGAAAAGGTCCTCTGAGCACTTGTCACTTCAGGCTCAATAAAAATCGAAGGCGACTAGAGTCATCTTTTTTTTCTCAACTCTTTAAAATTGAAAAAACAAGTTGTGTCAAAGCATCTAAAATTTATTTTAATCGGAATAACATCACAAATTCCCTCGTGGTCTTTAGGTTGAGAAAATGGAGTCTACCAACCAAGGATTTACCCTTGGAGGAAATCCTAGTCCCTTTGCCTCTTGGGGAGATGTTGGTGCACCCCATATGGCCACATTGTCACTTCCACGGTTGACAATTGGTTTCCTTGTCTAGCTCTTCTCTACCTCTGTCGTTCAGAATCCCGTAATTCCTGAACAGTCAAATCAGCAACTAGATGACACTAGAGTTGACTCCCAACCTTCTACTTCGTCTGATTCTCCCTCTCCTCCTTCCTCTTCGCTTGATAAAGCCGATAAAGCTAAAAATAAAGTAACTGAGAAGAAGAAGAAGCAGAAAGAGAAAAATTAAAAGAAGAAAAAGGAACCAAAATCGAAAGGGGGCAACTAAGCATCATCTAGCGAAAATCCTCACACCGCACCATCTAAACCTAAACCTAAATATCACCGAGATTGTCCCTACATCCCTCGAATCTTAAGGGACTGGTCTCCTCATTTGCACAACCCGGTGTCATCAACCTCTGATGATCATGTTGAATTCACACCATCAACCACTGAAAGTGAAGCACTTGGATAGAAAAGGAATCCCAAATTTCCTTGTAAATTGTGTGAAGGCAATCAGGCCATCCACCGTTGTCCTTTCCTTGACAAAGCCAAAAGAGTTTTGGATGACCGTCCTGCTTCACTGCTACGGCTTCCTCCTAGATATAAAAAACTCTTGCCAAGTCCTCCAATGGTTGAAAATCGGCTAGCCCATCATTGTGGTCAGCCGAAGCATCTATCATTGAACATGAGCCCTCTGAATCCATACCAGACGAAAGTCAAAAGGTCGAGATGGCAGTTGACCCGGTCTTACCTTCAGAGTGTTCATCTTCGAATGATACCATCACTGAAGAGAAAGAGAATGACACCGTTCAAATTATTTTCATAAACACAGATTTCGATGAACTTGGGGGCAGTCCACCCATTCCTTTATCATAGGAAGGAAGTTCATCAGAGTAATATACGGCCGTCTATTCGATCCCACCTCCAAGCAACCTAGTCGTTTCCTTCGACTGCAACCTACTAGGAAGACCCTGTTTACCAGCTAGTGTACCATTCAGAATCATTGTACAAGCTTACACAATGGTCATGGCTGGTACCATCATCGATGAAGGGGCTTCTGGGAGTATCCTTTCCTCAACTGCTTGGAAAGTGCTTGGTTCGCCATCGCTTTTGCCTGAAATGAGAAATCTGACAGGCTTTGACAAAGGAACCAGTCGACCTTTAGGGATCCTTCCAAATGTGCCCATTATTTTGAGGAGGAAGACCGTTCACATGAACATGATGGTAGTTCAAGGATCTTGGATTATAATCTACTCCTTGGTTTTGACTATATTTATTGCATGGGAGCCATCGTCTCCTCACTCTTTAGAGTAATGTGTTTTCTGCACGAAGGCAGAATGGTCAAGCTCGTAGACCAAATGTCATTCCCTGGTTCACACATCGCGAATAGTCAAATGCCATCCCTAAATGGTCTTTTCATGCAAGGAATGTCTCATCGATCTCCAGTCCGTCCACCTGATGAGCGCGAGTGATTTAGGAGGATGTGACTGAAACCCAGGGGGCATGCACCCTGGTCTGTTTCGGCCGGAAAACCTTGGGTATAGAGTGGGTTTCCGCGGGGGATATATGACTAGTCTGACACACCCAGGAAAATGGGATTAGGCTGGAATAAGATACATTCATTAAATTTATGTGAGTGGCATGCATTTGCATTGCTCACCTTTGTCTATTTCAGTAGACATTGCCAAGGAAGAATTCTATCTCCTACGCGGGGAACTTTCTTGGTAACCTGGCAATTTTTCTCTATACCTGGGGGCATGCAAACCTTTTCGCATGCAAGCGAAGGGAGACTATTTATTTTTTAAATTTGTAAGACCTCTAACCCTTTAAACTCGTAAGGCTGGTCGTTTCCTAGCTTGCATAAAGAAAGAATCTGGGGAAAAGCTTCAAAAAGATGCAAGCCCCTTCAAAATGGCATCTTGAATGAGACATCCTTATTTTACGATTGGCGAGCAGTGTTAACGCTAGGTTCAAGCTCGTTAAAAAATAAACCCCCCCCATCAGCAATTTTAGCACATAGTTCAAGATCGTTAAAAAATAAACGCAAGTCGTGAGCAAATTTTTCCCCCAGCGTTTAAGCTCATTAAAAAATGAACCGGTAAATAACCATTGTGAATGCCTTATCACCAGATTTTGAGCCTTGGTCGTGTTCTCATCATCACCTCCACTCTGTTTTTAACCGATCATTCACCCCCATATGATTGTTTTCCCCTTCGAGGAACATCTGCGAAGAGTGATTCTATTAGCCATCCTTGTGACACTGCCATGATTGGAGAATTCCAAATCTTACCTGGAATCAGCTGCTACCTGAAACAATCACTCGTTCCTCGAAAACGAGTCTCCTTTAAGCTCTTTTCAACTGACTCGTAGAATATGAAAATATTGCCGAGCGATTGGCCTCTCCGGCTCATTAAAGTCATCGGAAGTGCTATCCCTCCTCTAGATTTTAATCTTTTTGGATTTGAGGGATTATTACACAAAAAGATTGAGCACTTGTCTTGTTCGGCTCGTTAAAACAATCGAAAATTCATCCCTTTAGTATTATTTTACACTTTTTCAGACTTGAGGGATTACATGACGAAAAAGAATCTTTGGAGTCTCCTTTCCATCCCTTTTAGACTCTCTAAAATTGAAAAGAACCAAGTTATCTTTGTCGTTAAACTCGTTAAAATCGAATAGCGACAAACTCGTCCAAATGGATGAGAACAAGTTTCACTGTTGTTAGGCTTGCTAAAATATAGTGACAGGTTCGCCTGAAGGGCGGATTATAGAACAAGCATATGTTGTCCTCCTCAAGCTTGACAAAAATAAAGAGCTACTGGTTAGCTGACTGGGGAAAATTGGGAAGAAAACTTGAAAAATCTTTATTGGTAGCAAGTCGCTCTTGAACATGACACTTTCCTTCTGCATCCAAGCCGGTTTGGGTTGTTCCGTTCACTAGTCATCACCATTGGTCCATCACACCATCCATCTTTGGGGTTAATGATACCAATCCATCATCAGTGTTGTTGATATGTTCAAGAGAAGACATTCAGACAGTTCACCTGTGTCTCACCCACTGCAATACATTCATGCTCCATTCCTTCATGACCGCCAGCCTGAACCCTGTATCGTCAGATTGTTTTCACCTCCAAAATAATTTTCTTCGTTCCGTGTCGTTGATGTGGAATTCATTAAGGCCCTCCTGCGACGGGTCACTTCTTGTCGACATTAGCTCATTATCTAAGAAGTTGACTTAGGAACAACCCTTTCAGTACTTTGAAGCTTGCATGCCTCAATGGCAAGTTTCTCACTTTCGGCGATAGGCTTACATCAATGGCCTTCGACCAAGAGATTTTGTGTGGTGTTTGACGCCAAGTCCTTTTTCACACCACGTGAATTGTATTATAGTACCTTGAGGGTCATTGTCATTATTGGTGATTCCTCTCGCGCCTGTTAACAACTTACATCATTGGCTGGTAATTAGGTGATGTCTTTCCATGTTCGACTCCAGAACATTTTTCACATGGATCGACTTGTACTCCGAGTGAAGATTGAATGTGTTTTGAAGACCTTGGATCTAGTTTCATCCATCCGGCTACGATATATTCAGGAATATAAAGGCATCAAATGTACATCATTTCCGAACATATGATCATCCAAATCAAAGGATGATGAATCCAAATCATCAGTGTGCCACACAAACGATTGTCTGTCCTATGTACATGAAAATGAATTTATAAAGCTGAGCATGGGAATGCCCGCCTCAGCTAGATCATGAAAAAATGTTGTCAAAATAATGTATTGTATTGTATCTTATTACAGGTCGCCTCCTAGCTCGAAAAAACTTTGGATCCTCATAGTAAAGCATTTCACTCGACATAAAAAAGATTAACGACCTCATGCTTTAGGGGGCAACTGTTATAGACATTTTTGGGCACTTCAACCCCAATCATAAATGTCCATAAACTGAGGACTCCTAAGCCCCTAAAAGTGTTGCTTCACTGCCTAAAGGAATAAGGTCAGCTCATTACATCATATCCCATAAGTTCTCCACTAAAAACTACTCATAAATGGTCAAAACTGGACCATACTGAAAACCCGGTGCAAAGGGTGCGATGCATATCACCTTCCTAGTGTACAGGGTGCGATGCATACTAAATGGCTCCTCTGTAGGGTACGATGGTCGAGAATCGACAAATGGCAGGGACAAAATGTGAGGTGAATATCATGGAATCTTCCAGAAGCTTCCCCTATAACACTTGCCTCTCTGTTTTCGACCAAGGATGAGTAAGAGATCATCATTCTCCAAGTGGAAGTAGGAACTATCAGAGAGAGGACACTAATCAAGACCCCAGAAGATGACTCACCTTCCTATAATCATCTATATATGGATCCCTCATCACAGAGATCCAGAGGCTGGAATTTTGTATCTTATAGAGAAGTATTGTTGGTTTTCTAGTGTAACTTCATAGTGTTGGGTGATCTAAGCTTTACTTTAGGTGAAGAAGGACTTTCTTGCTGGAGGATGATGCTGGGTCAGAACATATGGTTGTAATCCTCTTGCTACTTTCATCTTAATAAAGCTATTCAATTTTTCCTCCATATTCTTGTATGTTTACTTATATATGCATTTGTATGGTTAACGCACATCTGGTCCTATGTTATTTATGAAAATAGATATTTGTTCTTCGATAGTAGTATGTTGTTGTGATTCCACATGTGCTCTTTGAAGCTGGGCAGACAAAGAAGAAGTGGCAAAGCTCTATCAGGAAGGAGAGGAATCAAACAAGGAAATCAAGCACAAGACTGAGGTTGGTCTCCTTTGTTCCACTCTTATCTATTTTCATAAAGGAAAACAAAAGTAGACTTTACTTGTTTGTTTCTAAGATAGATACCAGTCTTAGTGGGAATAACAGCATTCGAGTGGACACTATTCCCGGTAACAAAGCCCCATTTTTTATTTTTTACTAGTGGATATATGAGGGCCATTATCCTTCCTACAAGAGCCTTAAACTATTATATTACATGTTGTTTAATATAATGAAGTTGGGGTGAAAATTGTAAAAAGTTATACATACTTTGTGCATGTGTGATTTACCGTTGTTTATAATCTAATGTGAAAAGTAGTATTGTTGAGATTCTTGGTTTGGCGGTGTCATAGATTTTAAGATTCTATATTAGACCCATGTTCATGGAAATTAGACATGGTATCAAAGCGTATTTGAGCTACTTTGAGGGAAAATAAATCAGAGTGTGGACAAAGAAACAAAAGAGAGGGAGTTGTGGGTGTCTAGATCATGTAGTAATGGGCTCAGCAAAAGACATGGAGATGTGGTCTCAATAGGCTACATGATGAGATGGGTTGGGAGTTTTTGTGGATCGGTGGTGAACCTGGTGCACTTCAACATGTTGTGTGGCAGTTTGTAGATCATGGACATCCTATGTCTTGTCATCGAAGGTTGGGACAACTTGAGAGTTTCTTTGGTAGGGAAGAGATTAGGTTAATTGATATGGCTTCATTTAATGGACTACAGGTTGGAAGGCTAGATTATTCATCAGATCGTGATGTTTCATAAACGAGATTGGAGGGATTTTCACGAGTGGTATTTGATCTAGGAGGATGAGTGCTTGCAAGACTGAGCCACTCGAGATCGTGTAGGCTCAGAGGGAGTCTATCCTCATAGGGAACAACCTTGTCAAGATTCAAGATCTTTAGGTTTGGATGTGATAGAGGCAGAGTCACTACTGAGATTGTTGGATTTGTTCTACAAAGTACGTTGCAGTGGTGGATGCTATATGGGATAATGTCAACAGATGATGATGGTTACTTCCTATTCTTTGATGCACCTCCCTCACTAAGAGGGAGTGTTGATTTTTTTGTAGCTTGTGAGCTAGTCCAAGCACTAGTGTTCAAGAGTTGGAGGAAAAAGCGCCACAAGTATGCTTATGGACTTAGAACCCAAGCATAGGTTTTTTCACCCATAGATGTTTGGGTCAAAACCGTGACGAGTATTCGACATGTGATGGATGAGGATGATAGCTCTCAGTGAGACAATTCTAACGCAATGACAATCATCCGATTTCGAGTTGTCGTTGAGCAGTTACAAATTTTTGAAGTTATTTAATGGGTTTGCACATGAAGTGTCAAGGTTGGGTTGGTGTAAAAATTACTTGTGATAGTTGTTCAAACCCTTAGTTAACATTGGAGAAGCCCTCTTGTTGGTGTATAAATAAGAGGTGTTCTGGAGGTTATAGTCACACCTTAAGGAGCATGGAAATGAGATCATTTAAGGAGGAAGGAGGTCAAAGTATACATGAGGGAGCCATAGCCCTAGGAGAGCTAATGAAGAGGATAATGAGGTCATTATTGTGAATGTTGGGATGGTTTTGGGAAGATGCAACCAATGAGGAAGAGAGGGTCTAATTGAGACTAGGCCAAGTAGGTCAAAGGTGTCTTAGGCATAAAATATGTGGGTATTTTCTCTGTTGCACGCTGAAATGTTGTATTGAAAGTGTAGGTGGATAGAAGGCATATTTAGGGAGGCTGATTAGGCTACAGACTCCCTAAAGTAGGTTCTAGGCATATCCAGCAAGAACGCAAGGAAAGGAGACCACTAGGGTGGAGAAAATTTGAGTTAATGTAGACAATGTGACAATGTCCGAGTTGGAGCCTGATGACCAACACCTTGATGGAAAATGGTAGTTGCAAGAGAGGGAGTTGTTGAGCTCAAGGGCCTGATCAACCAGGAGCAATATGTGGAGCTCGAAAATTGTGTGTGGAGAAGCGATTCTACAGTAGATGACGAATAGTACTCCTAGCCTGGTATTCATTGGTGCAACATTAGAAGACCATAGTGGGATGAAGTCCCTGAGTAGGTGAGAAGCAGCAATGGGAAGATCAAGAGTTGTTCACAAGTGGAGCATGAACAACTCGACAAGAGTATTAATGTGTTCTGTCCTTTATGGACGAAGTCACAACTAGAGAGGATATTCGATAACCTAGATTCATTGGCCAGATGGACTTGCAACATTGATAGAGACAAGAGCTGCAGATCGGGAGCTGAAGGGCCAAGCAGGTACAGGGTATGACTGAGAGGCATTGGGAGAGCAGGAGGAGGTACAAGGTACGGGCGAGAGGAGCTGAGAGAGCTAAGAAGTCTTTTGAGGATTAGTTGGCAATATTTTGACAGGTTTTGGTGGAGCTCTCTCTCTCTCTCTCTCATACCCTTGGACACTTAGAGTTTTCTTGGAGCACTCTTGGAGGAGTGTGGAATACTTGGATTTTGGAGCAAGAAGGAAAGGAAGGACTAGGAAAGTGAAAGAAGACATCGAGATGAGTAGCCACATCGTGCTCTTCCTGCAGGTACTGAATTTCATGTATGTTTTCCCCACTAGTTTGGGCATGCATGGCATATGCGTGTGGTTTCTTGGTTATGATTCATCATGGGGAGGGATGATTTCCTGGATTGATAGTGGATTTGCATAGCCCTATCATCCCTTGGATAGCCATGGTGTTGTGGGAGTCTTTCCTTTTATTTTCTAGTTGGTTCTCATGTTCCTTTCATTGTGGGTTGAGTTACTAGTTCGTGGAGTCTTAGTTAGCAGATCGCTCTCAAGCCCTATAACACCTTGTGTTCAGTTACTAGTCCTCGAGCCTTGGTTGGAGAGATGCTCTGGAGCCATTTGTGGGTTGAGTTACTAGTCCTAGATCCTTGGTTGGACAAACACTCTAGATCTCGCCAAAAATTGTGGGTTGAGTTACTCGTCGTGGAGCGTTGGTTGAAATAAACTCTTTGGAGCACCGGAGAGCTTGGGTAGAGACAAATATGGTGATGGTTAGTGATGTATGAATGTGGGGTGGAATCACTGGTTGAGGGTTGAGATGGTTTGGCCTCTAGAATCCCTAGATGGTTTTCATTGATTTGTTTTATGAGATCCCACATTCATGCTTGGAATATGGCATGGGGGTGACTGACTAAAAGAAAGATTTGGATCAGCCTAGTCTATAGTCGGGTGGTTCATGGAAGTCCCATGCCCGGTTAGTTTATACTATCATCAATAAGAGCTCTCTTTCTCCTTAGTATTCTATGGCTAAATATACTTGTTTATATGTGGATTATATTGTTGTTATATCCATGATATCTCTATTGGTTATATGTTGGTTATGAAAGAGTTTTATGACAGTGAAATTGTATGACTCCCATCATGTTTGGTTAATCATTGAATGTACATTGAATATGTGACTTAATAGATGGTAATGTAGTGATTGTAATGACACATCAATGCCTCTTACTGATTCTAAAATAAGTATGTGACCCCTATGCTCAGATATGTTGTTTAAACCTGTAAAATCCATATTTGTGACATGTTTGACGAAATGCATGTCATGGTTAGTAGGGGTCCAGTCAAGTCCTTGTTCAATTAATTACATGTGTATCATTGTTTTGATGTTATCTTTCATCTCTGGAAGTGTCACGAAGTTATGGGCATTGACCTGAGCCCTGGGCCAGAAAAAGTGGCACAAAATTCAGAGTCGTAGGCACAAAACTGCTTGGGTAAGTCCCCAGTTGCAGGCATACCAATGCTCTAGGAGAAACTGGAGGGTCGCAATCCCACTCATGCCCTTGTCATATGAGTGACTGGGGGATTAACGTAGTAAAAATGTTAGTTTGTCTGAGGGCCTAGTCACCTGGAAGATTTGGATGGCTCCTAGGGGTTTTGTAGTAGGTCTAGAAGGTATGTGTTGTTGTGTTCTTTCGATTATAATTCCTTAACTAACACATGGGGAGTGTAATCATATCATAGTAACTCTTCGTCACATTTTACCCAGTTGGTCAATTACTTGGGTAGATGTGGGAGGAGGGCATTACATGCCCTATTGCTTTTTATTTCATATTCTTATTTCTTCTGTTAAATGTAGTAAACTGAACTTCAATATTCATAAAAAAGAGGGGGATTACTAATATTTCATGGCACCAAGACATGTTGAACAAGTGGCATTAAATTCTTTAAGGTGTAAAAAATCAATTTCCAGTTAATATACCAATGTATATTATACAAATTGTTAATACGTGGACACCACCAACTTTTCACTTCCACTGTGTTAATTTCACATCGCTATTTTGAATCAACAAGCTCAAGCACCAAGCTTCAAAACTCATGCTCCTTATTTCAGTGTTCACAGTCATTAATTAACTAACTTTCTACATTTTTAGAAGGTCAACTTTCATCACTATACATGAGTTGACTTAGAATAAATGTTGACAACTACTAATGTTGTCATAGTTATAGTCCATTAACAACAAACTAATATATAGCATATACACATTGACACCCATACACATATGGACAACCACCAATGTACATATAACACATATTTTCCGTGATGTCCTTTCTATTTTGCAATAAATGATTGAGATCAATTATTTGAAAATTAGCTTTCAATGTGTATAGAGCATGGTATAGTTCCCTCAAAGTGAGCCGATATTTTCTCCTTTCCTCTAGGATAATAAAATTCTAACTATCAAACAACATAAAAATTTATTCATTTCACACTGTATTGTGTAGGGGCTTTCCAAGGCTAATATGCATTGGTTTTGGAGCATGTTGTTTCATAAAATTTAAAAAACATATATAAAATGTTGAATAAAATTGGGAAACTATACTTATTAGAGTCTTATTTCAACCTTTTCTTTTAGGGATACTTTCTAACATCATATTTTAGTTAGCTGGGTGGATTGTTTATTCTTCTCTCTACCGAGATTTATTTTCACAAAATATATATGAGCTAATTGTAATAATGCTAAAAGGAAAGATGCAACCATGAAGAGGGATCCCATGTGGGTGTGTCTATAAACATAACATCTCTAAGTCATAAATTTCCTACAAAACACTAATTTATAGGTTAGAGTGACTCTTAAATGATCTAAACTAAATAATCTTAAAAAACTATCAATTTCTCTAAATCTTAAAAGAAAATCAAAATCAATATCATGCCCAATTTGCGATAGATGATTGCACCCTTCTTAAAATATAATTTAATTTGATTTCTTACGAGATTTTGTGATAGCATCATCAATGCTCCTGTGCAAATTGAAAGCCTTTCCACTAAAATAAAGGTACAAGATATTCTAAACTGAATAATGAGAGTTTTTCCTTAAAAAGATATACGGGGTATTTGATTGGAAATCCTTAAAATCTCTAATGAGGAAGACACTCCTAATTTTATCATCAAAATTGAATTTTACGACACTACATTTATGAATTATTAAATTACATTTATTATTAAAAATATATATTTGATTTAAGATTTAACAATGCAAAGAATTAATTATATAAAAAAATTATTTTAAAATGTTAATTGAAACTAAAGTGACCTACTATTAATTAGAAACTGAATATTCAAACCTAATAGGACCCAAAACAAGATAACTTAACTGAATTTTTTGAACCTAGGACCGTGGTCACAAACACACTGAGTAACTCAAATAAGTTAACTGAATTTAGAACCTTGACGGACCCACTATTAATTAGAAACGGAATATTAGAACCCAAGCATACCCCATATTGATTAAAAAACACTTTCTTCGTGGACTTGAAAGAATCCACATTATTAAATCTATAAAAGGAATGCAACGTACCATTTGGAGGGTGTTAATACAAAGTGCCAATCCGGGTCAGTTTGGTGATATTTTCAACTGTACTAGCTGTAACATCTCCACACGACGCAGCGTGTTAATCTCGGCGGGGTCTGCTACTGTACAAGTCTTTCATCCGGCCAACACTGTGTAAGAAGCCGTTTATTGTACATTGTTGCGTTGCAGCTCAAGGGAAGAGAAAGTGCAGCAAGATCTGCCATAGGGAAAGTGCAGCAATCGTGAACGGAGTAAGTTTATCACATAGTGAAAGATTTTTTAATAAGGTGGTAGAAATGCAGAAATTTCAAATATGTCAAATTCTCACTAGATTTCAAATTTTCCACGATATAATTGTATTGCGAGATTTTGTTAAGTTGAATCAGCCAACTTTTTCCAGATAGTCAAATTTTAGATTTGTAAAATTCTAAATTGATAGGAGAGGTAAATGTTTCAGATCTGCCCAGATTTTCTATAGAATTCAAGATTTTGTTTATTTGAATCGACCAATTTTGTTAGATTATCAAAATTCTATATCGGTAAAATTCTAACGTCTTCGGTCACCGCATTCGAGCTACAATAAGAATTTAGTAGCCGATTATATGCATAAGGGCCCTCCTCGTAACATCTCCACACGACGCAGCCTGTTAGGCTCCGCGGAGTCTGCTACTGTACATTTAAAATGCCTTACCGGATTAGATCACAACTGCCATCCGCATAGGCAATATTCCTAAATCTTTTACCGATCTCCATGAATTGACGTTTTCTGCACGTTGTGACAATGGACCTCAGCCGTTGATTCCTTTCCTTGAATGCGTTATATCACCCACGTGGTTGATATTCATTGATATGTCACGACCGGATTATTTGGGTAATCATACAGTGAGCATAAAGGTCTAAAGGAAACCCTAGGATCCAATTTACGGTGTCCGTCCAATTTGTTTGTCTTTATTTAAAGAAAACCTAGGATCGATAATAATCATTATTGCTTCCTAAGGCAAATGCCTGGCTTCGACCATTCTGAAATATTCTCTTGGCCTATCTCTACTGTAGGGATTAGGCCAAATGCAATACTCTCCTGTCCCTCTGGAGATACATCTGAACTTTCGTAGATAGGCTATTTTATGCAATTTATTTTGTTGTGAAATGTAGTTGATCTTTTCTTAATTGTATTATGAAATTATTTTTCTGGGTTGAAACTTTCAAATTATTTCTATTATGTTGTTAATGATTTCCGCACCTGTCTTTTCTGAAACATTGATCATTTTCATATATGGACAGGAGGAACTGTTGGAAATAATACATTCTCGCAGGCTGGCGATCCCTGAAGTGGGAATGGGAAACCAAACAGAATATAACATTCTCAGATATTCTGCTGAGGCTGATTGCTCCCACTATGATGCTGCTGGTAAGACCATTTTGGGCACCCATTATGATGCTGCTGGTAAGACCATTTTGGGCAAACGCAAGATTGAAGAAAACCCGAACATGGATAATTCCTTGAAACATGTACATTTATCTAAGCTCAAGAAGCAGAAGCCTGGTAAGACTGTCAACCCTGATCATAGTGAAGTTCTAAATAAAATTGTAGGGAAAAAGATAATTGAAAAGGACAACAACCGTTCAGAGGAAAGTAATCTTATTCCTGAGCTTAAGAAGCCAACCAAACCATCTGCAGTCAGGGATTTTCGTCCTGGCTGTGGGAGATATACATCTGCTGTTGCACCTGTGAATTATAAATGTTTGCCACAAAAAATTTTCACGCCACCAGTTTCAGATTCTGCATGTTATACCTCTACTAATGGTAGAATTGTTCCCTCAGTGAGGAAGGAGCAGTACCAATTATCCGCTTCCCCTGAGACCCGTACGGGTGGTGTTAAGGGCAGCAGTCAACAGCATTCTAATTTTAAAAATCATTCAAGTGCTAAAGAAAGTGTCAAATTTAGAGGCAACCATCAGTCGGATTGTGTGAACAAAGATGTTGCTAGAAACAAAGAAGATGGTTTTGGAAAGATAGAGAAGAAAAACATGGTGTATTTTAGAAACAGAGAGGGCAAACTTCAGTCGGATGGTGTGAACAAAGATAGTGCTAGAAACAAAGAAGATGGTTTTGGAAACAGAGAGAAGAAAAACATGCTGTCTTTTAGAAACAGAGAGAATGAAGACCTCCAGCCTTGTAGACCAGCATTGAAAGAACCACACTATATTTCTCAGCATTCTAGCCAAGTAAAGTACAAAAACTTGCAACATTTGCAGGTGCGACCTAAAGCAGAGAATGCTAATCAGGTGGCCCATATGGTCAAGAAAGAAGCCAACCCAGGACATTCTACAGTCAAGGTTCAAGGGTCATGTTCTCAACATAATGCAATTGGAACCAATAAAGTGGCGGCTCCATATAAGGGTGTGACAACCCCTAAGCAGCTCTCTTCAAAAAATGTCGGAACCAGATCAAAAGTTAAAGAAACCGTGCAATTATTCCAAGTGGTTTGTAGGAAATTGTTGCAGAATCATAAAGCCCAAGTTCAAGACCAAGCACTAGCTGGTAAATGTTTCCGTGTGGATCTAAAGGCATCCAAATTCTTAAGAGATAATAACCTTTATGTCAATACGGGTGAACAAATTGTGGGAGCTGTTCCTGGAGTAGAAGTTGGAGACCAATTTCGTTATAGAATTGAGCTCTGCATTGTGGGTCTTCATCGGCAGATACAGGCAGGGATTGATTTCTTGAAACAAGGAAACGTGACACTGGCTACCAGCATCGTGGCATCAGGTGGTTATGAAGATGATATAGACGGTGGGGATGTGCTGATATACACTGGCCATGGTGGAAATAACTACAGTGGGGACAAAAGGCAGAACAAACACCAGAAACTTGAACGCGGAAACTTGGCTCTTAAGAACTGCATAGACAGGAAGACACCCGTGAGAGTTATCCGTGGATACAAGCAAACGAATACTGGAATTCATGAAAACAGAAAAGGCACAGTCAATGTAATATATACATATGATGGGCTCTATGATGTGCAAACATACTGGCTCGATAAAGGGGTATCTGGATACTCAGTATTCAAGTTCCAGTTAAAAAGACAGCATGGTCAACCAGAGCTGGGCTTGAAGGCAGTGCAATTTATAGGGAGGGCACAAAAACATCTAATTCGTGAAGGTCTTAGGGTTAAGGACATTTCTAGAGGCAAAGAGAGAAAATACATTTGTGCAGTGAATACCATTGATGAGGAAAGTCTACCAACTTTTTTTTATACAACTAAGGTTATTTATCCATATGGGTGTAAGCCTGAGCCTCCCAAGGGATGTGAATGTAAAGACGGGTGTTTGGATCCTTCCAAATGCTTCTGTGCTTCGAAAAACGGGGGAGAATTTCCATTTAATTACGATGGTGCTATTGTGTATCCTAAGCCTATTGTATATGAATGCGGTCCTTCTTGTAAATGTCGTGGGACTTGTCACAATAGAGTGAGTCAACATGGTGTTCGATATACACTTGAGGTTTTCAAGACAGATAAGAGAGGTTGGGGGGTTAGATCATTAGACTCCATACCTTCTGGTAGCTTTATTTGTGAATACACTGGTAACCTTCTTTCTGATACTGAAGCTGAAAAACGTGTTGGGAATGATGAGTACCTCTTTGATATTGGACGCAATTGCAATAGCAGAGATCAATCTCTTTGGAGTGATCTTTTAAGTTTGATGCCCGACATTGAGGCTGGTGCAACCTCTGACATGGTGGAAGATGGAGGATTCACGATTGATGCAGCCAAGTGTGGAAATGTGGGTAGATTTGTTAATCATAGTTGCTCTCCTAATCTGTATGCACAGAATGTTCTTTATGACCATGATGACAGAAAGTTACCACATATCATGCTCTTTGCTGCCGAGAACATTCCTCCTATGAGGGAGCTTTGTTATCACTATAATTACAGTCTGGATGAGGTTCGTGATTCTGATGGTAACATAAAAACAAAACCCTGTTACTGTGGCTCTTCACAATGCACCGGGAGGATGTATTAAGTGCCTGGAAGTTCTGGTTGCAATATCTGATTTACAATTATAGATTTTTGCCCAGGTACAGAACCATTCTCTGCATTCAAAATTCTTATGCTTTTTAAATTTGCTTCAATCAGCTATTCAATTAATTCTTATGCTTTTTAAATTTGCTTCAATCAGCTATTCAATTAATCAACGAATGATGTATTCTGATTTGCTATAATCTGTATTGATTTGCTCTTTAACTAATGGTATGTTGAGAATGAAACACTTGGGAATGGGATTGATTCTTAGAATATATACTGTGTTGGAACAGGTGGACTTTTACAGGTGCATAGATTTTTGTGTTGGAACAGGTGGACTTTTACAGGTGCAGAGATTTTTGTGTTATTTGAAAGCACTATATCTACCGGGATTTTTGTGTTATTTGAAAGCACAATCTCTACATGCCTCCTTTGGGTCAGTGTTCTAAGTGTGATTTTGTTGCTGGGAAGCTTTGCAATGCATATAAACCAGAATTGTAGTAATTCTATACAAAGTATTTAGTTTTTTTTTTCTTTTCGTGGAATTTTTTTATTGTTCAATACACTTATAACAAAAGTTGTTTTTGATAGAATTGTTATTGAAATAGAGAAGGAGAAACATTGTGGTGCTGTAGATTTATTGGAGAAGTTAGACAACAATCATTAAGAAGCAAATAAATCTGAGAGCCTTAAAACTTACAAATGTTGTAAGCAGCCACTAAAGATAACAGGAATAAAGCATTATTTTGAAAAATAACTGAAAAATAGTTTTTGTTTACCTTTAGAAATTGGATAACTGAAGGGTATGGTACGAAGAAATTTGTCTAAATTGATATGTAACTTCAGCTAGCTGCAAAATCTGATTTTAGACTAGAAAAATGACAAAATTGGAAGAATTCTGTTATAACATCTTGCTTCTAGAGGACGTTAAAAATAGTCATCAAAACTTTGTGATTAAGAATAGAAGGTTTTGTGGTAAAATTGTTTTAAATGTGATATTAATAACTTCAAGATATTTTTCAAATAGTTGTTAGTTTTATTATCTATTATGATTAATATCACCAGATGTTGTCTATAAACTACTGAATTGATAAATTTTTATCAACATAAAATGTTGAAATTACATTGTGCTTCTTTTATATAAAAAATTATAACCATAAAAGTTGAAATTACATGTGCTCATTACACTCCTTAAGGTCACATAGGAGGTTGAATCTGACCATAGTAGCCTCTCTTCACATGTTTACACGGTTCACAGGGTTACTTTGGGTAGGCCTGAGAGGAGTGTTACAGAGTGGTATCATAGCGTGATTCAAATCTACGACTAGGTGGGTTGAATGTGTTAGTCATGCATGCATGTAAGTTGCATATGTGTCTCTTACACTTATATAGTTGTTACATTTTATTGATGATTGATTAGGGTTGTAATATGGTTATCATGGAGAATTTGATGTTGATTTCATGAAAGATATTTATCATGAGCATGTGACTAGTTTCATATGGTTATATGTTGCTTATATGTTGATTTTGCATCACCTACTTACATCCTTGTATGTTAGGTTACATTTTGAATATTTTGATTACATGTATCAGTCTTGTAGGTTGATTTCAAGAACTGGTCGATTATGTTGGACTACATTTGATTATGCCTATTTGTAGTTGGTTAGGCATTGCTTATGCATGTTTTTGGTTGCATGCAACAATGTGTACAATGGAGTAATGGTCGTTTTTGTGCATGAGGTCATATCATGCATTGTTGATATGGCCTTGCATTGATGGCTAGACCCTAGTTAGAGTGATGTTTATGAGTTGTTACATTTACTTGTGTATGTCAATATGTTGTTATGATTACGGTACACATGTATCATGTTGATTTGGTGATCTTGCACACAAGGTATATTCCCCAAGATATACTAAGGTATGTTGATTTATTGTGATTTGGTTTATCTGGGATATTATGCCTTGCAGGAAGATATATCAAATGGCTAGCAAGATGGTTGACTACAAAGATTCTCCCTACAAATCCAAAGAGAAGTATGGTGTTGGGAACACTTCCAATTTGGTAGTAACTCTTAAGCTAATTTATTGACTAAATTAACACAAGTATTTAATTATCAATCGGGGATTATAAAACTTGGAGGCAAATCCACTGTATATGGACATCAGATATAATCAAGTTTAGAAGATAAAATTTGGAGATTTAAAGAAGTACATATTACAAATATAAACCTATTTTAACAATTTCTAATTCATTTATGTAATATATGAGGGAAGAGGCTCTTAAGAGAACGAGGTTATCCTTCCCTACAATACTACTTTCATGAAGATAATTCTAAGAGCACTAATTAACAGAGGCTTATGATACAGAAGATGTAAAAGAAGAGGCTCCTAACTAAGAAGGTCCAAATTGTCCTTCTTCACAATCCTACTATATCACAATCACCATTGCTTCAAACCAGAAATGCATAAATAAATTCAAATGAGAAATGGAGAATGAAATTCAGTTTTAGTTCAAGATCAAATAGAATCGGAATTTAACTTAAATTCCTTTCTGTCCCTTCATATGTAGATTAGAATTAAATCAATATTCATTCAGCAATCATCACACATCTAAATACATTTGAAACAAAAATTAGTCTATGAAAACTATGAAAATTGAACCAAGAAATGTACTTAGCTTGGTGTGGGGGCCCTCCATCCTTGCCTTGCACACTTGAAGAAATCTCAGCTACAACAAATTCAGTAAATCATCCAAGCATGAACAACAAATTGGAATGAAGCAAGTTCTTCAAATTAGCTCCCAACTCCAATTATACAAAAGTTACATACAAATTCCATTACAAAAGCCATCAAAGTCTTGGCTTTAAATAGAGGTTTAATGAAACAAATTGATCTTTATTATCTCTAACACTCATATCTACTCATATACACCTATCTAAGTCGAACTCATCCAATTCATCCCAAGAAATATGGTCAATCCCATAAAATCTCAAAACTGCCCTATTTCCTTCGGATTTTCTAGTGACTAGTCATGTTTGACCAGCCTTGACCGGGCCTAATAAAGCTTGTTCTCGCCAAACCAAGTGGAGTTAGCTTAGTCCTAGTTCCCAAGTTGTCCATCTATGCATCAAACTCGAGTCCAAGTGTCCTGCAAGCATGTCCTCCACATAGCTATTATGGGAATTTCTGATTCAGTCCAAAATTGCACTTGAAACTCAATTTTCATAAAAACTTCTAGAAATTGCAAAATTAAAATTAAACACCTGAATATGCATAAAATACATCAAAATGAAATGGATATGATGGAAAATGGATGGAAAATATAAGAATTAAGTAGGTTTCCCTAAGCAAAAATAGACCAAAACTGAGGGCCAACACTAACGTTGAGAAGCTTAAAGGAAGAGATAAGGAGTTGTGAGGGAGATAATGATAGAATCAAACAAACATATGAAAAATTAGCAGAGGTAAATGTAGTGATACTCCAGAGTTCGTCAAATTTGTAGTGGCAAGGACTACGTAAGATCAGACATGAACAGGATCTACATGGGGCATATGGTAGTAGATCTCATGTCGATCATTGATCAGTTAGAGAAGACATAATACAAGATGGCAGATTATTGTACACTTCGGAGAGTAGAAGGGATAGACATAGTTATGAATCTAGTTATGATTCTGATAGGCACTATGATCATCACCATTATCATCTTTACAGGAGGAGTGATAGGAGATACTTGCCGGATGAGTTTAAGAAAGAAAATCCACCTACTTTTGATGGAGAGGTAAAGAGATCATAGGGTGCAGAGGCTTGGTTACTTGGTATGAAAACGTTCTTTAAGCTACACGACTACTAAGAGAACATGAAAGCTAGAGTGGCTACTTTCAATCTTAAAGTTAAAGAAGACATATGGTGGGAAGATTTGAAGAGTGTGAGGGACATAAATGAAGAATATTTGTCTTGGAATAAGTTTGAGTGGCTCTTTAAGAATAATTGCTTGCTAGAAAGGTACACTCATGATAGGGAAAAATAATTCTATGAACTAAAGGTGGGATCCATCAAAAATGATGAGTACACTAGTGAGTTCTTCGAACTGTTGAGGTATGTTCTTGACCTCAATGAGGAGAAGGCTATGATTCAGAGATTCATTAGTGAAATATCGATTGCATTGAAAGATATAATTAAATTCGATGAGCCTAGATATTTGGAGGAGACCATTCGAAAGTTAAAACATTGCTATGAACAATCGACGTGTATCGTTCAGATTAATCCAAGTTGGAGAGGTAATTTAAAGTGCAAAGGAAAATGGGATAAAATGTGAGCAAGGCCATAGGGTACAGATAATAAGGAGAATGTTGTAGCACCTAAGAGGTTTAATGCATCAAAAGAGGACATGGGCATCGATCTCAAGAAAATAATAAAGATGGATTATGGAGGCCTATAGAATGTTGGACTTGTGGCAAAGATCATCGCAGGGGATATTGTGCATATAATCAAGGTGGTAGACCTCAGATATATAGTGCAAAGGAGGAACAAATTGTTCGAGACATTGGTCAAAGTATTCCATGTATCTATGCACCCTTGGATATCAAACACGGAGAGCATCATGCATCTATCATCGATATGTATGGTAAGCTTTGTGATCAAGTTATTTCTCTTTTGATTGACCTTGGATCTAATTATAGCTATGCTAGTGCTAACTTTGTGTATAAGTGTGGCTTGAATAAAGAGTTGTAGTTGCATGCAAAGTCTTGGTTAGTGTGGCTGATTATAGGTACAAAGAGGCAAGTGCATCATTGGGTAAGAAATTGCACATTTGATTTGAATGGTATGCGTATCGTAGTACATTTGAATGTATTATTGTTGGGTGTGTACAATATGTTATTGGGCATATATTGGTTGTATCTACATAGAACCGTGTTTGACTTCTATTACAAAGCAATTGAGTGTGGTGATGACAATGGAAAACCAAGAGTCTTGCAAGGTAAGAAGAAATCCACATCAGTTAGGATCATGACAACTATGCAAGAAAAGCATAGTTGCAGGAAAGGGTGCAAGCTATTCACAGTACACATTTCTAGAGATAAGGGCAAGGGGGCTGAGGATGCGGATGTGTTGAGCAAGTACCCATTTTTGCAGCAGCCTCGGGATGTATTTCCTTAAGGCATTACAGAGTTTCCACCTCACATGGAGGTATATTTTTCTATTGAGCCAGTGCCAGGGGTAGCTCCAACATGTAAAGAACCTTACAGGGTGAGCACATTTGAGTTGGTTGAGTTAAAATTGGAGCTGAAGGAAATGTTGGACAAGGGATACATTAGACCAAGTGTATCACCTTGGGGTGTACTGACCTTGTTTGTAAGGAAGAAAGATGGTACTCTCAAATTATGCATTGACTACATGTAGTTGAATGAAGTGACTATCAAAAATAGATATCCTTTGCCAAGGATTGATGAATTGTTCAATCAGGTGAAGGTAGTAGTGGTGTTCTCAAAGATTGATTTGAGATCTGGATATCATCAAGTATGCATCAAAGAGGAGGACATTTACAAGACTTCATTCAGGTTCAGGTATGGGCATTATGAGTTTATTGTTGTTCCATTTGGTTTAACTAATGCTCTAAATACATTCATGTGTTTGATAAATAGTGTATTGCATCCATATTCGGATAATTTTTTTATTTTTTTCATTTATGATATACTGGTATATTCTAAAAATGAGGAAGAGCACATCGAGAATTTAACAGCAGTGTTGAGATTTCTACGAGAGCATCACTTATAGCCTAAGTTTACAAAGAGTAGTTTCTTTCGGACTGAGGTACACTACTTGGGACAAGTTGTCTCCAAGAAGGGAATTACAGTAGATCTAGAGAAGATAAGGGTCATCATGGAGCGTATAGCCCCTAAGAATGTGGATGAGGTGAGATCTTTCATGGGTTTGGAAGGTTATTATAGGAGGTTCATCAGGAACATCTTACAAGTTGATTATCCCATTACATCCTTACAGAGGAAACATAAGAAGTCCAAATGGATAGAGGCGTGCGAGGCTAGCTTTGAGTAGCTTAAGTCATTGTTGATACATGCACTAGTTCTATAAATTGTACATCCGAATAAGGAATTTGTACTATACACATATGCTTGCAAGAGAGGGCTTGGTGGAGTCCTTATGGAGAATCGACAAGTGGTATGTTATGACTCCCAAAAACTAAATGAGCGCAAGCAGAATTACCCGACACATGATCTTGAGTTAGAAGAGATTATACATGCATTAAAGATGTGGAGGCACTATCTTCTTGGAAGGTAGTTTGTTCTTATGAGTGATCACATTGGGTTGAGACATTTGTTTTACCAGCCGAATCTGAATGCCAGGCAGGCTAGAGGGTTGGCCACAATCAACGAGTTTGATTTCGTGATCAGGTACATCAAAGGTAAGGAGAAGATGCTCTGAGTAGATGGATATATGTGAATCACTTAGAAACTATTAGTTCTTATGAGATATATTTACAGGACAGGATCTTGTGAGAAAGAGAGTAGGATGTCAGATATATGGATATTGTGCATAGCTTGCAGCAGAGTGATAGTAGAGGTACATGTATAGGTCACGGTACATGTACAGGTATAGGTAAAGGTGATGGTACATCTACAGATGATGGTATAGTTACAAGTACAAGTAGTGGTATAGGTACACGTGCAGGTGCAGAGGACTTGAACTATCATCGTATAGCAGATGAATTGGTCAAGTTCTGAGAGAGGATATATATGTCGGATGACAGTGATCTCAAGAAGGTGATATTTGGGGAGTTTCATGTGAAACCGAATTCAAGTCACCCAGGTTACCAAAAGACACTAACAAAAGTAAAGAGACCTTATTATTGGCATAACTTGAAGATTGATGTAGCAGAGTTTGTGGCTAGATGTTTTGATTCTCTGTGAGTAAAAGAAGAGTGTAAAGATACAAGTGGGCTACTACAGCCGAGTGTGATTCCATAATTCAAATGGGAGGTCATTCCCACAAACTTCATCATAGGGTTGCCGAAAATAGTGAAGCAACATGATTACATCATGGTCATTGTGGACATGTTAACAAAGGTTGCAGGTGAAACATCATGATTACATTCTTGGTTTCGATCTGTTGCAGCCTTTGCTAACCACAGAAACCACATACATATGCCATGCATGCCAAAAATAGTGAATAAATCATACATGCAACTCGGTACTTGCAAGAAACTTTGATGTAGCAGCTGATGTTGATGCCTTCTTACACTTTCCTGCTCTTCCTTTGACTTCTTTCTCCAAGAATCCAAGTATGCCACGCCCACTAAGAATGCTCCAAGAAAACCCTAAGTCTCCAAGAGTACGAGAGAGAGAGAGAGAGAGAGAGAGAATAGTGAGAGAGCTCAGAAAATGAACTGACAAAAAGGTTACCAACTGGTCCTGAGAAGCCTTTTAATGAATAAGGCCTCTGCTTTCTTCATTTTCCATTATTTTTGTTCATTTTCCTCCTCACATGAAACCTATGACATTTCACCTCTTTTTTCTCCTAATTTCCATTATTTCCATAAATAAACGTGCCAAAATGCCTTTTAATTCCATAGGCATTTCCTTTGCCAATTTTCTTAGCCATAAACAATCAAATGAACACCCCCCAGGATGTCTTTCCCAACATTCATCTTGGAATAAGTGTCCCTTACATCCGTGCTTATTTTTTTTAACATTTATTACATGGAACTTTCATGAGGGTTGTTACAAACATGATAGTCTTTAAGTTAAAGCCTGATGTGCAACACTTTGATGGAAAAATGTAGCTACTAGAGTGGTAGTCATTGAGGCTAAGGGTCTAATCAGCTAGGAGAAGTTGAGCAGCCCTAAACTTGTGTGTGGAGAAGGACTTATACAAGAGATGGTGTGAAATCCTCCTAGCCTGTGTTCATTGTGGGAGATCCACATCTTGGAGTGATAAATGAAAACCCTTTGTGCCCTATGTTGGTCTTCATTGCAGAAGCATATGCAGACCATAGCGGGATGAAGTCCCTCAGTAGCTAAGGATTAGTGGTGGTCATATTGAGCATTGTTCACAAGGGGAGTTATGAATAATTCGACATGAGCCTTGATCTATTGATGTGTTTATGGATGAACGATAAACTAATGAGTAGGTTGGAAGTCAATATTCAGTGGTTAGATGGACTTGGAGCATTAATCAATGCAAGAGCTACAGATTGGGAGCCAAAGGACTCGGAAGGTACAAGGTATGATCGAGAGGAACTCAGAGAGTCAACTACATCAGCCACATCGTCATATTATCTTTTTGAGGGCAATTTGGTTGTCGATGGACTGACACCGAGCCCCAATTTTGTGTCTTGTATCAATGAATGTATGAGGTCCATTATCCTTGATACGAGAGACCTAGAATGTTGTATAATATGTTGTTTAATACAACGAAGTTGGTTTGAAATTTGTAAAAAGTTGTCTATATTTTTTGCACTAGTGGATCTACTATTGTTTATATTCCACTCTATAAAGTAGTATCATTGTGATTCTTGGTGTGGTAGTATCAAAGATTTTAAGTCTCTATCCTAGACACCAAGTTCGTGGAAAGAAACATGGTATCAAAGGGAAGCTGGCCTATTTTTAAGGGAGATGAATGAGATTTTTCACAACAAAAAAACTCAAAGAGAGTTGTGGGTGTCTAGATCATGGAGCAGATGGTTAAGCTAAGGACATGGAGATGTGGTCTTGATAGGTTACATGGTGAGATGGGCTGGGATTTCTAGTGGATCAGTGGTGAACCTATTTCCCTTCAATATGTTGTGTGGTTCTTTTCATATGATGGACTTCCTTCGACTTGTCATGGATAGTTAGAATAGATCGAGGATTTCTTTGGCGTCGATGAGATTAGGTTGATTGAGATGGCTTCATGTGATGGACTTCAGATTGGCATGCTAGAGTATTCATCAGATCATGATGTTGTATATCCAAGGTTTGAGGGATTTGCATGAGTAGTATTTGATCCAGAAGGATAAGGGCTTGTAGGATTGAGCTAATGAAGATCATGTAGGCTAAAAGGAAATCTATACTTATAGGGAGGAATCCAATGGAGGTTTGTGATCTTTAGGTTTTGATAGAGGTACTACCAAGGTTGTCGAGTTCATTAGATAAGGTATGCTACACTGATGGACACCATATGGGCTAGTGTCGCCGATGATGATGGTTACTTCCTAGTCTTGGAAGTAGCTCCCTCGCTAAGAGGGAGTGTTGATTTTTATAGATTGCTAGGTACTCCAAGCCATGAGGATTGAGAATTTGGAGGATTGAGCTTTCTTCCCTGCTCAGTCTTGCAAGCACTCATCCTCCTAAATCAAATGCCACTCATGCAAATCCCTCTAATCTCAGATATGAAACATCATGACCTTATGAAGAATCTAGCCTCCCAACTTGTAGTCCATCAAATGAAGCCATATCAATCAACCTGATCTCTTCCCTACCAAAGAAACCCTCGAGTTGTCCCAACCATCCATGACAAGACATAGGAAGTCCATGATCTACAGACTACCACACAACATGCTGAAGTGCACCAAGTTCACCACCGATCCACCAAAACTCCCAACCCATCTCATCATGTAGTCTATTGAGACCACATCTCCATGTCTTTTGTTGAGCTGTATACTACATGATCCAAACACCCACAACTCTTTTTCATTTCTTTGTCCACAATTTGATTTATTGTCCATCAAAGTAGCTCAGATATGCTCTGATACCATGTTTAATTTCCATGAACTTGGGTCTTCAATGCCATGAGTCTTTAAGAAATTCCTCATTCTTACCTCCCATATATCAAAGTTTCCAGTGAACAATGGAGCCTTCACAAATTGATTGACTTCAATTTCGGTGGTTGAGGAAGACACATCTTTAAGAGGATTGAAGACTTTCTTCCTTGGCTTCACCATTTGTGTTCTAATGATCAACCTTCAAGCTATTAGGATTTGAGTTAAGGTACTGGCTCTGATACCAATTGTTGGAAATACTGAGAGGGGGGTGAATCAGTGTTTCTTTTCAATTGCTACATTTACCAGTTAGATCACTTATATTTAGAACACAAAAATGAACAATAGAAGTAAACGCTTTTATTAATATAATATTTATAACGAATGAAGTAAAATATGGGTAGGGCTCCAACCCTTGATGAAGACACCCAAGCTCCAACTTGGGATGTGCTAAGAACCTACTTGGATTTTAGTGAGGCTCTGACCTTTAGGGCTTTGACCCTATCTTATCCAAGGCACAAACCTTGAGTTTAGGAGCACCAACTCAAAGGACACCAATCCTCAATCTTCGAAGCTACAACCTATATTTGCTAAGCACTGACTTGGACTTCCAAGGCTCCAAAGTTGTCAATTTTTAGGCACCAACCTTAGGGGATCCAACCCTATATCTAGTTCACTTTGTCAAGGTATGTTTGATTGTACTTCACGTCTCCCAATATCTTCTTCAATGAGCCCTGTCAATCTCTTCAGCAATGTCTTCTCCAAATCACTTCATTAATG
>APFE030453699.1:0-14851 GCA_000404065.3 Pinus taeda | reverse complement strand
TAGTCAAGTGTTTATTCCCTATTACTCATCCATATGCATGGGCAACTTTAGGAGGAAAAAAATATCATATCATGCAACATTCCATGTTGATAATTGCTACTATGATCCAGAAATAGCCAACCTCATATTTCTATCACTCATTGTCTTTCCAATGCATCCATTGGTATAGCCTACTTATCTAATGAAGACGGGTCATCAGTTATGAGGTAAGTTAACCATTTTTTATATTCAATGTGTTATTTTTTAGTGTTTAAGGAATTATAAAATGGATCACATGATGAAATTAGATTATAAACTACTTTTGGTTGTGTACTTGTTCTCTTATTTCACCTCGGTGGTTATCAATTGCCCTAGTTCAATGTGACCTTTCTTAGGTTTTCTCTTTCATTGTTTAAGAGGGGCATAAATAGGAGGCTATGATGATGGTAATGATCCATATTATTCATACTTACCACTTGTCATCATTACCCTCATTTCATTTCCACATCTTTTGATTTGTTGTTGTTAGTCACTTGTACATGTTCGATGTATACCTTATTCTATGAGAAGAAGGGGTTGGAAATACTTGAGCTTGATGAAATTGTGAAAAAAGAAAAGGAATAATCTAAATGTTAAAATTTAAAATAATGTAAAGGAATGTAAAATATTTAAAATCCAATTATAGCTTGATATTTACAACCTCTTATATATCCACTCATCCCAAAGAGAATCCATGCGTAACACACCTATCAAATTAAAGAATTATCAATGAACATACTAACGCTAATGAAGCAATACACTTCCTATTATTAAAGGGGGGTTATAATATCTTTATTATATGTTAATAAATGAAGCTTATTAAACAAACCATATCAGATGAAAAAAATGGAAAATAAGGAGGCTTGTAAGAAACAAATGTGAGTGAAGGTAACTCGACTAGCTAAGCACTCCCTCTACAAAGGTGCTTATGGACAATGGCTTTACATAATCTAGTATACAGTTTGAGATATTTCATGAAGTAAACCCCTAGCCATAACCCATATTTTTTGAAACGGACATCTTAGGAAATATTCATTGGGGTTGGAGGCACCTGATAGTTTCATGTGAGAAACCTCCCATACCTAAGTCTAATAACTTATATATAATCATAAGCAAGTAAGGCATTTGCAAATGATATTTGTAGTAGTTTGATGAATTTGACATAAAATGTGGTCCACATGATGCTCTTATGGTTCTTGTACCCATTATGCAATATCCCCCGCCCCTTTTCGACCATGTAAATACATGTACCTTTTATTAGGTTGGTGAGCCAGAAGTACTTTATTGGTCTTTGTGCCCATGTAGTTGAAAATATACTGATATGTTGATTTTTGGTAAAGTGGCTAAAGGACACACGATGTGAATATTGTAAATGTACATATCCTTAAATATTAATAAAATAAGGTTCGCTACAGAGCCCAATCCACAAAAAGAGTATGGGGGACATCGTAATCCAAGGAAAAAGGCAATGATTGGATAATTTGGTGAAAAGTGCACCTGGGGCCCATGAGGGTTCTAAAGAAAGCTAGGGCCATGCATATATAGAACAAAGTGTATTTTGGCACTATGGGGAGTTAATACTACAAAAGGTAAGGGGGATTAGTGAGTGAGTCCTAGGGAGGAGTCTAAGACTGATTGATTGCTAGTGAGTCACGCGTTTGGATTCTAGACTGGTCGTGGTACAATTATTAAGTTAATTGTGCCATATGGATGCATCTTGTTTATGATGTGAGCCCCAAATCTCACTCCAAGAACTTGGTGCTCCAAGGGTTTGTTGACCCTATTTATGGCATGGCAGCCATGGAGTTCTAGTGGGAACTTGATGTCATTTTCAGGCCTAGATGGTGCCTAGAGATCTAGAGCAACACAACTATTGGGTTGGCACCTTGGCAATTAGCCCAGAGGGTGCCTCGAGCCTTGTTTTTTGAGTTTTCCCTCTAATTCATGGAGGTACATATATTTTTAATTATTCTTTCCCTTGGAGTTCTCGTCCCATCCTGAGGGTGACTTGGTAGTTGAGTTTATGAACCACTAGGTTTATGACTGGGTGGAACGTGGAAAGCTTGCATTTAGTTGGGTCTTTTATACAGATAAGTACCATGTTCTACAATATCTCGTCTATGCATTATTATGTAAATTTATGGGGTTTGGTTATAAACCTTAATTCAGGTATTTTTCATGGTTGCCAAGTATCATGTGTTGTATTTACTTATATGATGTGTATATAAATCCTAGCCAAGATTTGGTATTTTTGAGTTTAAATTCCTGTTGTGCATTAATGGGAACCTATTATGTTAATGTTGTTGAAGAGAATGACCTATAAATGTGCTTGGCATGATTTATTTATGCTATTGCAAATATTTATTTGCAATTAATTAGATGTTAATTGCCTACATATGGCATACTGCACTACATTTTAAAATAAATATAATTGCCAGGTAGTATGAGAATTATGATAAAATTCAATGCACTTCCATAATATATTTAATAATATTTATGTGGTACTATAGAGTGGTGTTGCCCGACTGGTGATTGGGGACATTACAATTGGTATCACAACCAACTTTTCAACATTGTGCCTCATTGGGCCAGTTTTAGGGAAAACTGAGAAATTTACATGTTACCCACCAACTATTCGATGAAATTCATAGTGGTGGAAATGGTGAAACATCCCTAAAACTTTGGGACAAATACTACAAAATTGAACTTAGTGGAAAATGGGGATTGTTACAGACTAGAAATTGAAGGTTTCTAGGAAAAATCTTGCCACAATAGGGATAAATTCATGTAAATAAAGTATATGGAGGTTACAAAGAAATTCTCGATTAATATAGTTATTGGAAAATTTCCATCAAATCAAGGCTAATTCACCCTCAAAGGTGGGGTCCCAATTGATGGAACCCTTGGTGAACTACCCCCTAATGAAAAAAGACTGTCAAGACTGCCTATAGTTGCAAAGTGTTTGCTAAAACGTGTGAGTGAGATGTCTTCTTATAGAATACAATGATAAGAGAGTAAGAGAGTATGTCCATTATATATATGTATTTATGTATATAATAAAAATGTTGAAGATAAAAATTACTACAAAAGGGGCACTACACATATGCATATAAATAAATTTATATATATCTGTATGTATAAATACAATGATACAAGGTTATAATTTGTATGGAGGACGTATTACATTGGAATGAACTAATGCCCAAAGTGTCTGATGATAGCTCATCATGGAGGTCATGGATTTGACATCGGGATTTTGTTGTGTCTCAGTTGGGCAAACAAAGGGGTGACGTGGCCCAGAGACTACATCTCGGAAGCTTTTAATTAGCAAAAAAAAGGAGTGGCCAAGCTGACTAGGCACTGGGCCAGCTAGGCCTACAACATGGAGGTGGAGAGCATTCCCATTGGCCAGAAGTAGAGCCCTTAAGATAGCTCATCCTGGGGGTGTAAGAGAAGCACGTAGGGAGAATTGTTGGGATGATGGGACCAAAATAACATGTCCCGGAGGTCCCATCCCAGAGGAGTAAGGAGGTGTAATAAAGGAGAGGGTTGGGGTGGTGCGATTTGTATGGCATGTCACGGAGGTCCCACCCTGGAGGGGAAAGAGGGAAAAAGCATGGGAAACATTGGGATGAAGCGCATCAATATGACATGGCGATCCAATTCCGGGGAGAAGGCAAGAGGAATGGGCCCAGCTAGTCGTCCTACATGTGCCATCAGAACCTGTAAGTGGTTTTGGAGGACCGAAACTGCCTTCTCAGACACCCCCCTATAGTGGGTTCGGAAAAGGTAAGGAAGGGTGTCAAAATCAATCCTAGACATAGATTTGTAGATGGGCAGGTTTGATAAATCACCTTTTCTGACACCTCTGCCCTTCTTAACACTTGTGCATGTTGACTCATCAGAATTCGCTTGATCTAGAGCACGAAGCATCATGGTTGATGATTGTCATGAGTTTGCACAAGCTATAATTGTGGAAGGGCATGCACGACTGTGTGGAACACCATGTTGTAATGGAACATTGTAGGGTTTGTGGAGAACGAGAAACTTGTGGACAGGCCCACAAGGAGACCCTCACAATTTCTTTTGAAAATATATATTTTTACATTCTATAATATCGTGGGGCACTGGAGTTTTAGTTATAGTTTATATGATTGTAAAGGTGGTAAAGTTTTTAGGATAAAATTTCTAGGAAGATTATGATTTCTTGTTTAAAATGTACTTTTGAATACATAAATATATTCAACACCCTAAAAACCTTAAAATACTAAAACTTTGCAAATTAAACTTATTATTTTTAATAATCTAAGCAAAATTTACTGAAAATAAAAAATAAAAAAAAATCAAAATTAAACAATAATATTAAAGAAATAAATATTTTTACATCCCACGTTAACGTTAATCCTACACTACTTACGAGAAATATAATTCAAACAATATAATTAGATATTTATTTGTGAAAAATAAATTTTATATTATTTTTTATTTTATATCATTGAGAAGAGCGATAAGAGTACTAAGTTTCCTCTTTCTCATTCTTTCGTTTCATTACTTTATGGTTTCAATTTTTTTTTTTCTAGTTACTCGCTTTCAAATTTAATACAAAATTCGACAATAATGGTAGTTTTGCCATTGTTAATGTCTTCCACAATGGATCTTTACAATTAAATTTTGACTTCCTTCCAATCAATTTAAATCGCTTAAAAAAATTTTAAAATTAGTAAAAAAAATTAAAAAATTAAGAAATTCAACCTAATTAAAAAGAGCACTTCCAAAGCTTTTTTTAAGTAAAATTTTACTTTATTATTTTGTTGTGTAATAAATCGCTTAAAAACATTTTAAAATTAGTAAAAAAATAAAAAATTTAAGAAATTCAACCTAATTAAAAAAGAGCACTTTCCAAGATTTTTAGTAAAATTTTAGTTTATTATTTTGTTGTGTAATATAACTTAAATTGATATATTTAAAACTTTGGTTCTATTAAAGTGTAATCTATTTGTTTTTTGTTTTGGTTATTCTTTTATTTTGCAGGACTTGAAAATTTGATAAGAATTATATAATACTATGAAAAATCTGAACTATCTTTTTTTTTTTATGGGTAACACTTGTATAGCTATTCTCGTGATATTTGTCTTTAGATTTATGATATCCACTTTCTATTTTCGGAACTTGTATTATCCGAACAAGTTTGCAACCATTCTTATTGGTGACACCTGTACAACCATTCCCGTGACATTTGTCTTTAGACCTATGATTTCCACTTTCCATTTTCAGAACTTACACTCTGCGAACGAGTTTCATGGCGACGAAATTATCAAAACTATCAAAGTAAAAAGTTTTTACTTTGATAGTTTATTACCCATAAGATGCATTTAAATCACTTAGATAGATTTTAAATTTACCCTTAAGTTCATGGATTTAAAGGCTTGAGAATAAAAATTGTTCACTCTATTATATTTAGATTTTTTTTATTTTGTTTAAGATTTTTGGAAATAAATGTTGGTGGTGGTTTTTACCCTCCTCCACCCTATTACAATTAGATGATCATAATTTTATTTTATACATTTTAAAATTAGTAGAGATTAATTTGCAGGAAAATAGAAATATATTTTTTTATATTATTAAATTTATATGGGTGATTTTAGCATGATTAAAAATTACAACTAATTAGTAAAAAACATTAATATTTCCATTATTTAAATCAATTAAGATTTAAAAAAAATCATATTATATTTATGTTTCTGATATTGAAATTTGATTATGTTTTTTTCTCTTACATGGGGATGTTGTGGATAATTTTGGTATTTCTTTAGTGTATACAAGAAGCATATAGTTTAGAGTATTTTTGCAAATAAAAAACAAATATTACGATTTTATTATATCCTATAGTGTGTTTTTTTCTTTGGTAAGTTAGAAGACATTCCATTATAGAAAATGTACAAAGATTATACATGCATATGTGCTTTATGATGTAGTAGTTGCCTGTTGTCACAAAAATGGGGAGGAAGGAGCATCTGCCCAAAAAGTAGAAGTCTTCTTGGAAAATTCATTACATTTAACATAGAGAAGGACCAAAAGAGAAAAACAAAAGTAAATTTAGGTTGGCAAAACTTGTTTAGATGTCCAAAAACTCGTGGATAGAATCTTTTATGTGTTATTTTGCATTATCATTTTGAGTAAAGTGATCTATGATGTACTATGAAATCATGCAGATATGATTTGTTGCCTTCACCATTTTCATTAACTGCACTTCCCTCATATTTATGGCCACCATTTTATTAAAGAAATGTGATACAGAAGAGTCAATGTGAAGCTCAAAGATAATTGCATCATCCAAAATTCAATCTTCCAAACTAAAGTTCACTTATTATTTTCTTGATTATGGAAACCAAAATACAATGTTTTCAATTTAGGAATGTTATCAGCGTTTCGTTGCACTTTTTAGAGCAATTTCTAGTTATCGGGTTGATAAGCCTTCTTTTGAATCAATGAACCTCTTGTTTTTATCTACCATTCTCATTTCAGTGTGACATCTGTACATAGATTTTTATGGTGATCCTTCTGCTCTCACTACCCACCTGCTAGTCCTTAGCATTTCTAACACCTTTTGTCATGTGCATACAAAAAACACATGGCTAATGGCATCAACAAGCAAATAACCTATTTCCGCATAGAATTGACTAACAGATATCTGAAAAGTCACACAATTCGACTTTGTCTCGCATTTACCCACCATGCAGCTCTCAACTTTGGGCACTATTCGTATGGAGGATACATGCCCAATCATCCCACCATTAGCAAACACCATGTTCTAGAGAAAGGGTCAGAGGAATACTCTAAAATTTTGAGCGACATACTGACATTTTACCTTAAAACCATGTTTACTCTTAGCCAAGCCACCCTAGTCATGGATGTTTTGGATTATTTATCAAAGCATGCCAAGAACAAAGCATATTTGGGGCAAATACATGGATCGACACTAGAATGGGCTAGTGACAATGGAGTAGATGAAATGTTTAACCTATTTTTGTCAAGGTTAGTGCTGATGGAGAAAAATGTAACAGATAGAAACAATAATTGCGATCTCAAGAACAGGCACGGGCTGGCACAAGTCCCTTACACATTATTCTGCCCTAAAACTACTGATTTATCAAATACTGAAGGCCTCACCAGCCGTGGCATTCCCAACAACATATCCATCTAATGAGAGTTGCTTTCGTTTCATAACTTGATAATTTAGTTATAGCATATGATCGAACTTGATTAGAAATCATCATACAGTTTCTTTCCTTCGGGCCCAATGTTTGAAAAATTCTCTATCTTCTACCGCTTGTTCCTCACAAAGAGCTTTTACTCTTCTAAGAGACATTTCCTTCTAGTTCATATCAAATCTGTTTACAGTATTAAACACTCCTTGATTGGCAAGAGTATCTGCTTGTTTGTTGGCTTTTCGTCTGACATGTCTGAAACTAACAGTTCTTAGACTCTGGAGATGTTTCTATATTCTTTGATACACTTGTATTAGTCTCCAATGTTTTGAGACCTTCTGCGGTGCTGCTCCACAACTGATTCTTCTAATAGATTTTATAGAGATTTTTTAGTCTGCCTCTATGATGACATTTGAGCTATGAGTTTGATTCAGTAGTTCCAGACATTGTTCCAAGGCCATTAATTCAGCCATGTTATTTGTGGCTTTACCTAAGTGGCAGTGGAAAATGAAGCTTATAATTCCACGTTCATCTCTTAACACCCCTCCATAAGCAGCTATTCTAGGGTTGCCTTTCGAAGCCCCATCAATATTGCATTTCAGGTAGCCTTTCGGCGAAGGCTGCTAGAAATCCTTTTCCTTTTGCAAATTTCCTTCTTTTCTTCTGAGTCCATTGATAATGGTTTCTTGCATTCCCAGTTGTCTAAGGGTTCTCATCTCATTTATCTTGGGCGAGTTTTTGGGAAGATTGCAAATAGTTGTACCCATTGTCTCTCTAATCTGCTTCAAGATCAAATCCAACAGTTGAAGAGGATTGGATTTTCCATCCTTGAAAATTATTTTATTCCTTTCTTTCCAAGCATTCCAGATGATGAAGGTAGGTGTAAAGGCCCAGGCTAGATTGAGAATCTCATTTTCTGAAAAGTTCTTTCTCCACTTGATCAGGGTGTTTGTGATGCTTTCTTTATCTCGATCTGTCTGTTGAAAAATGGTTGCAAAAGAGTCCCACAACCAGGTGGTAAAGGTGCAACTGTTAAGAATATGCTCCATTGTTTCCTCTTGAGCTTCACATAGTTGACATCTAAAGGGCCCAACAATACCTTTTTTCCTAATGTTGTCCCAAGTTAAGATTTTTTTATGGTGAACTAGCCACATGAATAGCTTGATCTTCATCCACCCTTGTTGGCTCCAGAGTCGTTATCAAGAATTCATTGCAGTGTTGGAATCCAAGTTCAGGAGAATCTTCCTAGCTTCCTTAAGATTAGAGCCTTCTTTATTGAGGCCCCATCTTAACTGATCTTACCCCTCTATAACCAAGATTTTCCTTTGTTTTAGTATGCTCATAATTTCCTCGGACTTTATTTTTAGGGGACTGTCCTCACTACAGTCTATGCTTCTCCAATTTCTCCATTTCTCGAAGTTGTAAGTAGGATTCCAGAAATCTTTAACTCTGTTTAGTCCCTAGGAATCTATTTACTGCTTGAGGTATTTATAGTCTTCTTTTAGCAACAATGGTTCTTGTTGCCATTTTTCCTCCGAAAAGAGAGCAAGATCCCTTGCTCTAATTTCCCAGAAACTGTGGTCTTGTACTAGGCATCCACTTTCCCAGGCTTTATTCCAGATGTAAGAGCCCTTTATGTTTCCCGACATTCTAATAAGATCATTAGTTTGCCAAGATCTTACATATTTTTATTTCCAGGTTTTAGCCCATTGAGCTTCTAGTTCTTTAACCCATCTCCACCAGAGTTTGGCTCCTAGTACATTACTTAAGATTTCCTGATCATCTAAACCTAGTCCCTTGTGACTTTTAGGTTTACAGATTTTATCCTAAGAAATAAATGCCCATTTCTTCCTTGTCTCTTCCTTGCCCCAGACGAAGTCTCTCTGGATATTCCTGAATTGCTATAAGACCCCTTTGGGGGCTGGGAGAGCTGATAAAAAGAACACCGGGATTGACTGTAGGACAGCCTTTGACGGAATCAGTCTGCTAGCAAGTTTCAATGATCTGATGGTCCATTTTTTAACTTTGTCCTGCATCTTATTGAGTACTGGTTCCCAAATGCTCTTGTGTAGGGGTTTGTCTGTAAGGGGAATTCCCAAATACTTTGAAGGGAGGGAATCCCTTTGGAAGCCCAGAGTTCTTGAGATATTTCTCTAAATTGCAATGTCAATATTCAAGAAAAAAATATTTGATTTGGAGGGATTTACTTCCATACCTGTGGCCAAGGAAAAAATGTTCAGGATTTGTTTGTACTCTGAAGCTTCTTTGACAGTAGGAATTCCATGCAGCATTGTGTCATCCACAAATTGTTGATAAGTCATTGTTTGGCCATTCTCAGTTAATTGAAGTCCTTTAACTTTTCCCAAAATTTTAGCCTACTTAATGGCTCTTCCCAATCCTTCCATCGTGAGGATAAAAAGAAAGGGGGAGAGTGGGTCGCCTTGCCTGAGACCTCTAGAAGGAGTGAAGATAGCTGAGGGAGATCTATTCACCAGAATAGAAAAGCTGGAAGAAGTTATGAGAGCCATAACCCATCTGATCCAATTATGATTAAACCCAAACGCAATAGGGATTCTCTTGATATAGCACCAGTTGACTTTGTCATAAGCTTTGGCAATATCTAATTGCATGATCATACCAACTTGTTTTTTACTGGTTAGCATGTGGACTGTCTTGTGTGCTAGAATGATATTATTAAGAATTTGTCTGCCTTCCACATAACCAAATTGTTCAACTGAGATTAAATAAGGAAGAATAGGTTTGAGCCTGCTAGCCAATACCTTAGATATAATCTTGTAAACCACATTACATAAGGCAATGGGTCTAAACTTATCAGCAGTCAGGGCTGAATCCTGTTTGGGGATCAGAGAGATGAAGGAGGTGTTGAGGGCTTTCAGAATAGTCCTATTTCTTCTGGAATCCTCCACAACATTCAGGATGTCTTGCTTGACAATGTTCTAGCAAGCCTTAAAAAAGTCCACATTGAAACCATCTGGACCTGGAGCTTTGCCATTTTGCATGTCCTTGATAATATCACTAAATTCCTCTTCAGTGACTGGTTTGTTCAGGTTGAAATTGTCCTCTCTAGTCACCAGCTTAGGGATGTTATTTGCAATTTCTCTGATGCATTGCTCCCTGTCTGAATTATTCTCCTTAGTGATACTTCTGAAATGTTGAACCAACACTTCTTCGATGTTCTTGTGAGAGTTCTGGAGCTTCCCTTTGTCACTTAAAATCGCAGAGATTTTGTTGTGAGCCCTATTGGCTATGGTGGATCTATGAAAAAAATTTGTATTACGATCCCCTTCTCTAAGCCATTGAATTCTAGACTTTTGTCTCCAAAATATTTCTTCTTGTTTGCCTAAATTCTCCCATTCTTGATGGTGTTTATCAGCTAGCTGGCTTTTGTCTTTATCAAAACCCATTGTGATCAATGCTTGATTGAGGTCCTGTAGTTTGGCTTTCATTGCCTTTTTCTCCACAAAAATGTTGCCAAATACCTCCTTGTTCCATTCTTTGAGTCTGAATTTAATATGTTGAAGTCTTTTATGTAGGATGAACATATTCATGCCCTCGATTTGTAGATCTTCTGCCCACCATTGTTCAATGTTGTTAATGAAATCTGGGTGGGAGAGCCAGATATTCTCAAACCTGAAGGGCCTATTCTTGGGAGAATCAAACCCCTCGAGTTCTAATTGAATCAGCTAGTGATCACAACCTCGAAAGGGGAGAACCTTAGCTATTATTTCTTTATTTGCTAACATAAGCTCCTCGGAGATCAAAAATCTATCTAACTTGGAGGCGACCTGAGCCTCACCTCCTCTTTTATTATTCCAAGTATAGAGGCCATTATGCGTTACCGAGTCCACCAAATTCATGTCATCAGTAAAGGTTTGAAACAGTTCTGAGTCCTTATTTAGTAGTTTGGTGCCTCCTTTTTTTCTGAAAGTGATTTAATCATATTAAAATCTCCTCCCAAGACCCAAGGTATTCCTTCATGTCTGCTCTTGAGCTGTGCCAAAGAATTTAATAGTCTTAGTTTTTCATCTATTCTTTGTGGCCCATAGACATTTGTGGCACAGAAAGTGTCCACAAATCCCACTGGTTGAATAATTACAGATAGATAATTTCTTGATGCCTCTGCATCCAAAATACTAACTCTTTGGGGGTTCCATAGAGTGAGGATACCTCCCGCTGTGTTTTCTGCTTTCACTTCAAGAAACTCAAAACTGTTCATCCATTTGCTATGGATTTGCTTTAACTTTTGAATGGAAAATTTTGTTTCCTGAATAAAGATGATATCTGGTGATGCTAGTTTCATTCTGTGACTTAACATTCTTTGTTTTCTTTTACTGCCTAGACCTCTAATATTCCAAGATATGAGCTTCATAATTAAAGATTTGTGAAATAGTAACTGGTTAGGTCTTTCATCTTACCCGAATCTATCATTAGCTTTCCACACTCCATCAAGAGCTCATTTTTCTTTTTCTTGCCCCTCTTTTTTCCTGGATTTCTAGTTGCTAATCCGGGAGTTGATTTCATAGTTTTCACCCCTCTGTGTTCCTGCTTGTGAATACTTTTACCTTTATCCAATCCTATTTCCAAGGTTTTCCATAAAAATAACTGTTGTATTCTAGAGAATTCTTCTGGAGGTATTGATTCTATTCCTTCCTTGGATCCCTGCCTCAAGAATCCTTCTAGATCCAAGTTTTCCTTGTTTAAGATTTCCTGTAATTCATGATCTTCCAGATCTAGTTCGCTTCGAGTCATTTCCTGGTCCATCTCCATTTCTGTCTCACACATAACAATCTCATTTTGGAGCACCATAGCTTGAGATTTTTTTCTGTTTTCTTCCGTTTCTTTTTCGTTAGGATCTTTCTCCTAGGCTTGCTCATCTTTCGTGTTACCTCATTCTCATCCAGCACTTGAAATCTGTTTTGGCTGACCTTATGCCTTTCGTTCTGCTGTTGCTTCATTCCCCTTTTTCCCCCTTTACTTATGCCTGCCACTTTCTGAAAGCTCTCTGTATCCTTCGAAGTATTGAGGTATTCTTTGTTGTCTACTTTACCAAGAGGGCAGTCTCTGAACAGATGTCCATGTTCATGGCATCTACAACATTTGAATGGGATATGCTCGTAGTCCATGATTTGCACCCACTCCTCATCATGAACTTCCAGAATAACTTCATCCGAAAGAGCTTCTAATAGATCCATCTCCACACATATTCTTGCAAAGGAAGTATATTTCCTTCTTCTTGTGGCTTCAGAAACTTTGAACAAACGTTCTAGTTTATTACCAATAGCTGCTAGTGATCCATTTGCCAATAATCAAGAGGTGGGGAATATAGCCTTACCCACACTGGAACCAAGGTGAAGGTCTCCCACTCTGGGACGAAGTTCATCATCTAAGGCCTCATATAGAGACCAGCCGCTGCATAAAAGTAGGGTCCTCCTTCGAATATTTTGTCTTTGTCTTCGATGTTTGAGAACACCACTATGAAGAATCCCTTTGACCCAAGATGTAGGTCAATGCTTCCTTTGGGTTTCCAGTGATACTTGATCCACGTTTGCAAAGCTTTTTCAGTGGGCCATAGTCCCATGAATTTACAAATAATGGCATAGTTCCCCATGTGCTCTCTGTGCACTTGTAGAGCAGGGTCATTTAATATTACTCTTGGAGTGATTGCAGCTTTAGGCTTGCAAGGTCCCTTTTGCCTGTGTTCTCGTGAACCAAGATATTTGTCTTCTTTCTCCTTATCCTTTATGTTGTTATTTGTCTTGGTCTTAGTTCCCTCTGTCCCCTTAGCATTATCTCTATATTTTTCCCCAGCCACGCCTTTGTTGTTACATTCTGTTGTTTTGCCTTTGTTGGAAACCGCATCCTTGTAGGAGGGAGCCGAGCTCCCTCCTTTGCCGCCCTCCATCAGCAACCGTCTCTGCTATCCTCTGAACCGTCGCCGTTTGCTCCCACCTATTTTCTCAGCAAGCCCTTCTCGTGTGTTCAACTAATCTCTAATATTAATTATCACTTAATTATTGATTTTTAATAATAAAGTATTCTTAAATATTAACTTTTATTTTGTTGTCAAAAAAATCTTAATTTTAATAGTTTGGTGAACGATTTTTTTCCCAATTATGTGTGTTCAAGTCTATGGAAACAGGTTATAATTGGCTAGTTTATGACATTTATGAAATATTCTCTTAACTTTCAAAATTATCATGTCTTAAAAAACATGTAATTGACCTATTTATAACATTTATAAAATAATGATAGCTAATCTTTCAAAGTTATCATCCTCCATAAATTTTTGTTCCATTTAAAAAATATATATATTTTTGTTATTATCCTTTAAAACATATTAATACATATATTTTCAAAAAAAATAAAATATTAATAAAATATAATTTTATGGATCTAATTCCCAACATCATAATACTTATGTTATGAAAGATTTCTTCTTCATCTTAACCCATCACAAGCATATTTAAATCAAATTCAAATTCCAAAAGACTAGTACTGAATAGTCTCCACTAAATGCCTTAGTACTAACGCTCATCCTTGTGTTCTATGAGAAAGGAATTATGTGATATATGAAAGCAAAAAAGTTTCGATCTCATATATAGGATTTAAAAGAAGAAAACCCTATTACAACTATCATGTTTCACGTCATGTATACCTAAGATAAAGCAATTATTTCTGGGATGGTTTGGGTTTATAAATAATTTATTAAAAGAAATTTTTTTATAACACTAGTGACAATAAAGTTATAAACGTCTAATGAGAAGATGTGTGCATGAATGAACCGGGAAGCGAAAGATTGCTTTCGCTTGGTTGAAGCTTGAAGGCCATGTTCTGGCATGGTGGGAGGGTAAATAAAGGTTTATATCATCTATCCCTATAAAGTGTTAGCCCATTGCTAACTTCGTTGGACGAGGGCAAACGATTGGATTGGTGGATTGACTGGCAAGTTGAAACGTCACACTTGCATATTTTGCGTCCCAGGAGCATGCTCCCTACCATAAGTAGTGTGACCCTGTACATCTCGATCCACCACCAGCGGTTCGAATATGAGATCAAGAGCGAGTTCCCGGCGGTGCAGATTCAATTGGGTCGGTGAAAGCAACCGATAATCTTTTATATAAGTGCCTTCTTCTTGTTTGAGAGCCAGTTCCAAATCCAGCTAAAAACATATCTAACTAGAAATATGAATATGATATATGATAAATGATGAATAATGTATAAACGATTTAAGCACTATAAATATGAATATGATATATGTATAAAAGATGTAAGTATGTAAATAAGGGATAAGCACGTAAATATTTGAATCATTTTGTTGAGTTACTTGGATCATGTAAGAGGGTCTAATTTTATTAATAATAAATTTAAATAGCCATAAAATTATAGGCTAATTAATGCGAAAATAAGTTTCATATTCCATAACGTCGTGTAAAAGTGTCTAATTTTATTAATAATAAAATTAAATAGTCAACTATAAAATTATGGGGAAAGTAATGCGACAATAAGTTTTATATTCTATAATAGTTGAAGATAGTTACGGGTAGAGGGAGTTGCCTGCACAAGCTTCTCTCCTTAGATATAAAACATCTCATATGGGAAAAGGA
>APFE030453697.1:203519-230071 GCA_000404065.3 Pinus taeda | reverse complement strand
ATGTCTTGCAAGGCTTGCTCAAGTCATGTTGTCTCACATGAGTACATGTGCATTGTAATGTTTAGCCATGTCAAGTGTAAGTCAAGTGTCAATAATTGGATGTAACAGTCATAGAGTAGGTGAAGAGTCATGAGGGTAGTTTAATTGTCACAAAGGGGAATGTCAAGGATCACCCCACCCTTTGTTATAAATAGTCCCTCATAACTCACTGTATAGGCTTTTGGTCAGCCAAGCTTCTACTAAGACTATCTTGAAGAAGGCTTGGACAGTACTGTAACACGCCTTGGCTTCTGCAATACACTAAGCTAATACATCTTTTTGGAGGAGCAGGCAGATGTGGCTGTAAAGTTCTACTGATAGGGCTAGCAAGTTTACATGGTGTATTGTATGATTGTGACTTACAGTTCTTTATATAATAAAGCCAACACATTTGCATGCATATGTTGTTATTATAGTTGGACTGCTCCAGTTTCCTTAATGATATATGTTGTTTAACTTACATACTTATGTATGAACTGATTCACATGAAATTATATGAATCTTGTTGTTAATGTGTTGCATATGTTATTAATGTTGTCATTGTTTGTGTCGACTGCTCTACCAAACATCAGACAGACCTTCCCCATGAACTTGGTTATATCAACCATCGCAATCGTCTCAAACTAATCCATGAGTGTTGTTCGTGTTATCTTACCGTGTATGTTGGGACTGTCGTATCTGTGTCGACTACTCTGCCGGAAGTTGTGCATGTCCTTTATGTTGTGTGTTCCTAGCCGAGTTGGGATTGATCCCTTTCAACCTGGAACTCACCTTCACCTTCCTCTCCCTTTGAAGTGTTGGAACCTCTCATACTCATTCCTTGACTCACCGCATCAGTCACACCCTTGCTACTGACAAATTTATCTTACTTTCCTCTGTGCAACATTGCGGTCAAGGCATTACCTTACGACCCACTGTTGGGACTCCTACACCAAATGGTTTGAGGTCTAATTGGAACTTCTTACCAGGGAGATCCTCTTGACATGCTGGCAGGTCCAACACCGTCAACATTTCTGGCGCTAGAAGGAGGGCCTGATGACAAGCAGTGTCCTCTCATCCAGTTTTGAACCTTTGCATATATTTCATGGAGTCTTGCATTCTTCTTGCCCCGAGGTGTTTTTCGAATCATGAAGATGTCTCCATGTGGGGAAGCGTTTCAATCTCTTGTCCACTCACACATATGATGGTGAAGGCAAAGTGGCCTGCCCTGAGCACTTACATAACTTCTTTTCCATGATTTATGAGGAAGATGAGTTTACTGACAAACAAACTAGTCACTTCGTGAATCCCCATTTTGTTGGGTGCTCAGCCTACCGGCTAACACCATGCACTCATGTCAGCACTTTTGTGATCTTATTGAAGACATGTTCCATCATTTTGATCTGGACCATCTTGGCTGCAAACTATTACAGCAATGGAAGGCCCCGCATGAATCTGTTATTGATTTTTGGCAGCGTTCTGTGACTTATAGTTTCAAGCTTCGAAGAGTCAGATGAAGTTTTCTTATCTCTAGGACCGGTTCAAGTACTACCTTAAGAATTCTACCCATCCCAAGAGAAAGCTTGATGTGAAACCTTGCCCAACCTTCTTCATTGATGGAACTGCACAATCCCATCTAGGAGAAGGCACTGTCTCAACAGACTATCCGCCTCCCTTCCATTCAACAATTTCACCATCGCCTAATGATGTTGAGGATCATGTTTGCACATAAGTTCATTCTTCACACCCTCCCAACATCACTCCACTCAATTTTTGCGCAAAGTTGGTTGTTAGTCCTTCGAGTTCCCATATGCATTCTTTTCCTCGACTTCTGTCTTCACACCTAAGTGTTCCTCCGGATGATGTTGTCTTGTATTCGTCCATTCTGGACTCTTCACTTGTTGTGAACGAGGAACAACCCACTGACGGAGTTGGTGTTGCACAACCAACATGCGTTGTCATTCATGAAGAATATGTGTGGGAGTTTGAACATCAACACTCGGCGAAGGATGGCTCTCTTCCGTCCAAGCCCCCTCTGTTCTTTCCTAGGTTCTTTGGTGAATCTACCATCCATGATTTTGCATGTGTGTCTTCATCCACGAATGCACCCATTGTTGATCACTTGCAGGACTCATGGATGTTAGTCCATCATTCGACAACGGAGAGGATAAGTTATTCATTGAAAATCCACTTGATCCTTCATCTATCTTTTCCATAAACACTGAAGATGAGTTCGTTCGCTTTTCATCTACCCCTTTGTTTGATTCATCTGATCATGAGGATGTTGAAGAATTCATTAGTTTTTCTGATCGTGGTGGTCATGATCCATTTGCTTCCATTTTTTATCATGATCATGAATCTATCACAATTGATCTTTCGAAGCCACTGGTATATGATGATCTACCTGATGATGAAGTTGAGACACCCAAGACTGTCGAGGCACTTCAACCTGAGTTGATGGTTATGTCAGGCCCTCACTCCCTTGGGGTCAGTTTCACTTCCGATCATGAATCTATTCAATCACCTAAGGCTCTTCATCACTCATTTGTATGCATTGAAGATCCATCTCACACACAGATCACACTTCCTTCACTCGATTTGCACGATCCCATCGATCATGCATTGGAGGAGTCTTACATTGCGAGCACTTGTGCGAGACACAAGTTATCTTTGTTTTTTTCGTTTACTTGCATGTCTCAATCAAGAGTGCTTTTGCTTCAAAGTTGCACGTAGTGTCACACAACACCATGATAAGTCCACAGACTATCCGTCATGCACATGCACTCACTTATGTCCCATGGGAACTTTGAAACATGAAGTGTGGTTGTCTTCACTGTCATATCTTTCTTGTATGCTGGTCAGCACAACTGGGTTACTCACAGACAAAGCCTCCACCCACATGGGTCTACCAATGTGCTGGTGGCTGAATTGGACGTATCACTTCATGTGATCAGGCCCATGCACCCTTAGTGTAGGAGTAGGAGTAGTGTTTTCTTTCAATTGTTTGCTTGCATGATTATTTTCTTACATGCTTTGTTTGCTTTTTTGTTTGCTTGCTTATTTGTTTACTTGTTTCGCTTTCATTTTCGCTTCTCCTCTTGCTTTTCTTTATTGATTGTTAGTTCATTCACTTGTTTCGTTCATAGGTTAGTTTGCATGAAACCATGTGTGACTCATGAACGAGCTGGGTAAAGTACAAGAGGATTTGTACAACTATCACTACTGGGTTATCTGTCATCTTGCCTTTGTATGATGAACTTGTTACTCTTAGTCCATGATACGTTGAAGGAAAATACGTACTCTTCGAAGTGAACCTTAGTGTAAAACACAACGCTTGTGCGCTAACTAGTGTCACCTTCTCTAGTTGGTTGTTTTTGGGTTAACCCTTGTCAGCTCCGTCAAGTAGAGTAAGGTGAGGGGGAAAACCTTAACAGGCACGTCAGAGATATAATAAACTACTTCTCTACTGGAACAACCTCCTCTACTCTCAATAAATTGGGATCCCTCTTCCGCCTATGAAATGAATAAGTGTTATGCACAATGAAAATGATAAATGAAAAAATGAAAAGCAAAAAAAAAATCAAAATGAAAAATTAATAAGGTGAAAGAAGAGAAAGGCTTCCTGCGCAGGGAGGTGATACAAGTAACTCCTCCAAGGTACTGACCAGGTTCCTTGGCAGTGGAGCCATGCTTGTGTTCTTATGTGACTCCACCGGGGTACTAACCAGGTCTGCTAGCAGTGGAGCAACACTAGAGATGAAACTAAGACTCTGACGACTATACTACTTGTGAACCTATATACCCCTCAACTCTAATCGAAACAACCGTGTTGCCTTGGCTTGAAATGTATGTTAATCGACCAAGGGCTTGGCATATGCTAGATCTTACAATCAAGTTAGTGTGAAACCAAGATGAGCTAAGAACTAAACAATACTTCCAAAGGTGTTTGACCCGCTTTTCACGAACAAGGTCTATGCAGAGAGCTGGAGTTCTACTAGTATGTCGCCAAGTGTTGTAGAGGCTACAACCACCCTCCAAAATTTTGCCTTAGCCTATTTTGGAGCATCCCTACCAACCTTCACAACAACTTGCCTTGCTTCATCAAGTCCTCAAGCTTCAATGTCTTTCTTACTCAAAGGCAGCCCGTTGATCACAGTTTAATCTTTTCACTTCATAGGCTTCTCATTCGAACATGGTCCAACTGCAGGCTGCACAACTTCCCAGTGAAATTTGCACATTTCTGGAGGGAAACCAACCTTTCTCTCTAGGAATTGTGCAATTCCCCCTGACAACCTGTTGGTCTCCTGGATTGCGCAATCCTGCCAGCCAACCCTCCCAGCAGGAATTGCGCAATTTTTTCCATCAACAGGTAATTCAACCTAGGATTTGCGCAAATCTAGGCAGCAATCAGCTGCTGGGCCCAGAAATTGCGCAATCCCATTGGGCAGTCAGCCTTGCTGACAGTCAGGAATGCACATTTTTCCTCCAACAATCGAGCAGTCGCTTGCATGCGCAGTTGAGTTGACTAGTTCCCTCCGGGATCGAGAAAAATAGACTTGCATGCATAGGTTGTTTCTCCCAAAGTAGCATGCAAAGACATCCCTTGTTTTAGGGATCTATCTTTAGCAGTTGGAGGTTACATGCAAGGAACAATTCAGAAACCTCCCTCCAAGTGTCGCTTCCCCTATAGTTGTGGCATGCACGTCACAACCTCGATGTTATCAAAACCCATCAATTGGATGTTGCAGAGCTCACTCCTCACATCAACCTTGTAATTCTAACATCCCACATCACATCTAGGAGCAGTCGGCACATTCAACTCAGCTGTTTTGGGTTAAGCTCGCTTCCTGCGCTTTGCTTGCATTCTTGTCGCTTTTTGGGTTTTCGCTTGTATGAGTATTGTTTGTTTGATTTCTTTGAACATATATTCTAGCTTTTCCTAGCTTTGTTTCAATTTTTGTTTCTATCTCACTATTGTCACATGCATGAAACTATTTTGCACGAACGTTCACCTAACCAGCGAACAACATCTCCCACATGCGTGTTGATTTGTTTGTTCAATCCTCCATTCATGTTTTACATGCATTGTTTATCAGTTCTGCTATCACTTAGTGTTGCCATGCATTTCATTGACTAACTTGCTTTCAATTGCCCGTCGGCAAGTCAGGCCAACCTTAGCCCCATCTCTGCCTTCACCAAGGCTGCATTGCACAATCTGGAAAAGGAAGGCTCACCTTCCTCTCCAGATTTGCACATTTTGGCCCAACACTGACCTCCTAGACTGAATTGTGCATTTTTGGAGGTCAGTGGCTGCTTAGCCCAAAAATTTGCACAAATTTGTCCCTGGGCCAACAGTCTTTCCCAGTTGAAATTGTGCATTCCTCAATCCCAGCAGCGAACTCCCCAACTGAATTACGCATTTTGCAGTTCCAACAGTGAGTTAGTCTCCCAGCAGCCCAGTCTATGCCTTGTGCAGTCTTGGCAATTAGTCTCCCGACCTCCCAGCCGAATTGCGCAACTTTCATGATCATTCAACCAAGTATGTTGCAAGTCAGTTCTCATGTTCATTTTGGTTTCCAACTGACAGATTGCTTGCTATAAGTGTTTCCATGTCTCCAGGGACCACAAGTGTTCACCTGCGTCTCAACAATATAGGTACAATGGCTTCCAAGAGAACAAAGACGAAGACACCATTTAGAGCATGCTTGGGGATGCAGTCAATCAAGTGTCCATGGGCTTACTCATGAAGACATCAAGTTGTTCGTGGACAAGTACATCAAGTAGTAGCATCACAGTGAGAAACATCATGAACAATAGCTGAAGCTAGCATACCGAATGAAGCGAACACAATGAATGCAAGAGGAAGGTTTTTGACAACATAGAGGCAGAGAAAAGTTGCAAGATCAAGTACATCCACTGATAATGAAAGCAACTTTGGAGACTCAGGCTATGAAGTGACGATGCTACATGAAGATCGTGTGAAGGCAGAAGATGGAACAAAGAAGGAGTTTCATGTGCTGAAGCAGCAACTCAGGAAGAACATGAAGCTGCACAGACAGTGCAATGAGTTGCAGTAGGAACATGAACAACAGTGGGCACAACATGCACTAACGGATGAAATTGTGCCAGTACAAGTTAAGGATCTATCCCAGCAGCTGACACAGAGCAAACATGGTGAGCAGTGTTGTTGATCGCATGTGAAGGATCCAACAGCAAGCATGTCGTTGAGTGCACACATGCAATCCAACCCATTCAACACACTCACCAAGGAAAAGACGAGAAGTAAGTCCAATGTAAACATGCACTTCAGCAAGTTCATGCGCATGAACACCAACACACACTTGAAGATCAACATAGATACTATGCATCAGTGTGTTGTCGATTCAACTATACCCAAGAAGACCATGTGCATGTTAGCAGATAAGTTGGATGCACTGGCCGAACCAATGCACCAATCGCAATGAAGGCAAGAGTTTGCTTCAACGAGATGCCACCATGAGGTGCACGCACATCATCACAGATGACCAGGCTTGGCATCAACTCACCACCTTCACCATCACAAACATGTCAAGTGTTAGTGATGTCTTGCAAGGCTTGCTCAAGCCATGTTCTCTCACATGAGTACATGTACATTGTAATGTTGAGCCATGTCAAGTGTAAGTCGAGTGTCAACAGTTCGATATAACAGTCATAGAGTAGGTGAAGAGTCATGAGGGTAGTTGAATTGTCACAAAGGGGAATGTCAAGGGTCACCCCACCCTTTGCTATAAATAGTCCCTCATAACTCAGTGTATAGGCTTTTGGTCAACCAAGCTTCTACTAAGACTATCTTGAAGAAGGCTTGGACAGTATTGTAATGCACCTTGGCTTCTCCACTGCACGGAGCTAGTACATCTCTTTGGAGGAGCAAGCGGATGTGGCTATAACGTTCTACAGATAGGGCTAGCAAGATTACATGGTGTATTGTATGAATGTGATTTACACTTCTTTATATAATAAAGCCAACACATTTTCATGCATATGTTGTTATTGTAGTTGGACTACTCTGGTTGCCTTAATGATATATGTTGTTTAATTTACGTACTTGTGTATGAACCGATTCACGTGCAATTATATGAATCTTGTTGTTAATGTGTTGCATATGTTACTAATCTTGTCACCATCCGTGTCGACTGCTCTACCAGACATCAGATAGACCTTCCTCGTGAACCTAGTTATATCAACTGTCACACTTGTCTCAGACTAATAAATGAGTGTTGTTCATGTTATCTTACCTTGTATGTTGGGACTGTCGCATCGTGTCAACTGCTCTACCGAAATTTGTGCATGTCCTTTGTGTTGTGTGTTCCTAGCCGAGTTGGGACTGATCCCTTTCAACTTGGAACTCACCTTCACCTTCCTCTCCCTTTGAAGTGTTGGAACCTCTCATACTCATTCTTTGACTCAATGCATCAGTCACACCCTTGCTACTGACAGAGTTATCTTACTTGCCTCTGTGCAACATCGCGGTCAAGGAATTACCTTACGACCCACTACTGGGATTCCTACACCAAACGGTCTGAAGTCTAATTGGGAATTCTTATCGAGGATATCCCCTTGACATGTTGTTGGCCGGATAAATCGATCTTGCGGACAAGGCTGATCTCCCTAGTATCAAAAGATATCTAACAACAAGTAGGACAAGCAAAATATCTTTCTCTAAACATTTTACGATTCATTAATAAAAACTATAGAGGTGTTTAGACCCTACCTTAAGTCCAACGCTAGTTTGTAGAAACCATCCTTCAACCGTTTGAAAGAGTTTCCTTTTGAGAACCTGCAATCACAAACAAGCACACATCAAATAACACCTTCATAACTAATATAATAAATCATATTCATTATGGTGATCAAGGAATCCATAAAATAAACCATAAAACACAACTTATTGAGAAAAATAAACTTATTTGTATCAACTTTGAAATAGAAGAACCTTACAACCTTTGGTGCCTTGATGTTGTACAAGCTCTTCCCAGGGCCCGAAACAGGAATCTCCTTTACTTTTACAAGCCTCACACTCTTCCAAATGAGATCAAAGAGGTATGTAATCTCTCCTCACAAAAGCTCAATTAGGAAGACTAAGTTCCAGCAGCGTTTCACCTAAAAAATATTCAACTTTCAACCTCCTAAGTAACCAGCGCAATGCTTCATTTTATAGTGCAAAGGAAGGAGGTTACAGGTCCACTTATAAAGGGATAGAGTCCTTCTTCAAAGGGATAAGCTCCTCACATCAAGGGGTTAGCTCCTTAAGGTATGGGATGCATGAAACTTACAAGAGCGAACTTGCCACCTTACGATTCCTTCCAGAAGCTTCCAGAAATAACTCAAAGTGAGTTTTTAAGAATATACTTGCGCCTTTTTAACTTTTACAGGGTCCACACCCATAACATAGAGACAAAGCAGTCACGTGCGCAGGGGACATGACCATTAGGTGCGGGACCGCAGGAAATGCTAAGAGAAAGTGCGGAACCAGAGTTTTAGAGACTTTTGAGGGATTTCTCTTATTTTCAAGGCTTGATATGAAGAACTGAGGCTCAAGACTTAAAAAGGAGGAAATTATGAGTGTGGATGGACTCACACAGATTGCAAAAAGTCAAAGTGACAATTTTTGTGCGACAGATTGCCCCCTAAAGTGCGAAGTCTGTAATAGATGAAGATAGAATTTGTCATCTAAGAAGAATGAAGTACTTTATCATTTCAAGGATCATCTTGTGGACACCCCAGTCGGAACCTGTAAAAACATACTATGCAAAATATATATATATATGTGAACATATCATTGCTGAAGTAGGTATTCCCATGCTCAGATCAAAACTATCTAGAAAACTAACTAAACTGTTCTGATACAGGAATGATTTTGTAATACATCACAAGTATAGACATAGTATGGGCGCAACCATCTGTTTATGAATATTCCACTGTATAATGAATAACAAATTCCTCACAGCCTGGATGGTGGAAACTAGATCCGGGGTCTTGATTTCTACTTCTCGAACTAGTACGATTCTATCTATGTGAATGAATGTATCGAAGTCTAACATAGTAGAAACCACTTGATTACCAGTCAATGATGTAAACTGTTAACAAGTGTGAGAGAAAACACCAGTAATGTCAATGGCCCTCAAAGTACTCAGTAGAATCCATGAAATGTGAAAATGAGTTGATGTCGAACATGTCATAGAATTCTTTGATCGAAGGTCAATGATGCAACCTGTTGTCGAAGGCGAGAAACCTGCCATTAGGGCATGCAGATTCCAAGGTACTGACGATTTCTAGATAACAAGCTGAAGTCAATAGAAAGCGATATGTCGTAGGCAAGTCCACAACACGAAATCATAGATCAAGTTTTGAAGAAATATATTTGGCAAGGACTAATTCAGGGATCATTAAAATGGATGACAAATATTTTTCAAATGAATGGTTTATTTGAACTGACCTCTTAAACAAATAACGACACTGCAGATGGTTTGGTGACAATTGACCCAAAGCTAATACCTAGAAACCGGCTGAAGATTTTCAATATGGTTTGATTAACTACTAAGCAAAGGATTTACCAACTCAAGTAAACAAAAAGTGTCATGTTCAAGTGTGGTTAACTGCTTTTCTAAAACACAAAGTATAACAAAAAGGTTCATTTTTTCTCTTTTCCCCCACCATTTCTGGCAAGTACCTCTTTATTTTTGACAAGCTTGAGGAGGATAACATTTGCTTGGTTATAAGCTCATCCTTCGAATGAGTCCAACATAGTTTAAAATTCAAACCCTAAGAAGGAGTGGTTCATTCTTGTTTAAAATTGAACAGGTCCTTTACTATTTAAATTTTAACGAGTCCAGTATAGGAGAAACTTGGTGTTTTTCAATTTTAGGGAGTCAGAAGAAAAACTTAAGAAAACTTCATGGGTGTCCTTTTTCGTAAATTTGTGTCCCCCAAACCCGAAAAAGTATAAAATAATACTTGAGAGAACCGTTTGACCATTACGATCAAGGAGTAATTTTCATAGTTAGTGGCACTGATCTGAAAATGTAAAAAAATGATCGAAGACACGTCATTTTAAAACCAATATCGAACTTGAAACGACAAAAATCTGATGATCTTTTTATGTTTATACGGTCAGAAAAGAGCTGTAAGTGAAACCCCTTTTTAATTCTATTTAATGAGTTTAAAAGGGAAAAACTCAGCAATGTTTTCATATTTTACGAGTCAGAAAAGAGCTTAAAGAAGACTCCAATGTTTCTTTTTTTGTAAATTTTGGAAGAGTCCGAAAAAGTGAAAAAGTATGCTCTTTGTTGAAAATGATCAATTATCCTTGAAAATCCAATATTCTGCACAAAAACTCAAAACATTACTCATACCTGTTTAAAATAAATAAAAATGCATCAAAAGTTACATTTTTAAAGTAAAAAATAAATAAATTAAAAATTCATTTATTCAAAAAAGCTTATAAAAAGGGCTTTTGTAAATTCATTTTTACCATTTGACTTCAGAGTGAGGAGTGAGAACTTTTGGGTAAGAAACTTCCTGTGAAGATTGCGGAAAATCCATCTGTTGGAATCGAAAATCGTCAACTCTAGGTAATCTACATCACCCTTATCTTGCATTTCAACTGTTTGCATTTCGTTTTTAGGCTTTAAAATTGATTTTTGAGGAGAATTTGTTTTGAGAAAAATAAACTTATTTGTATTAACTTTGAAATAGAAGAACCTTACAACCTTTGGTACCTTGATGTTGTACAAGCTCTTTCCAGGGCCCGAAACAGGAGTCTCCTTTACTTTGACAAGCCTCACACTCTTCCAAATGAGATCAAAGAGGTATGTAATCTCTCCTCACAAAAGTTCAATTAGGAAGACTAAGACTAAGTTCTAGCAGCATTTCACCTCAAAAATATTCAGCTTTCAACCTCTTAAGTAACCAACCCAATGCTTCATTTTATAGTGTAAAGGAAGGAGGTTACAGGTCCACTTATGAAGGGATAGTCCTTCTTCAAAGGGATAAGCTCCTCACATCAAGGGGTTAGCTCCTTAAGATAAGGGATGCATGAACCTTACAAGAGCGAACTTGCCACCTCAAGATTCATTTCAGAAGCTTCCAGAAATGACTCAAAGTGAGTTTTTAAGAATATACTTGTGCCTTTTTAACTTTTACAGGGGTCCGCACCCGTAACACAGAGACAGAGCGGTCAAGTGCGTAGGGGACATGACCATTAGGTGAAGGACCGCAGTAAATGCTAAGAGAAAGTGCGGAACTAGAGTTTTAGAGACTTTTGAGGGCTTTCTCTTATTTTCAAGGCTTGATATGAAAAATTGAGGCTTAAGACTTGCAAAGGAGGAAATTATGAGTGTTGATGGACTCACACAGATTGCAAAAAGTCAAATTGACAATTTTTGTGCAACAGATTGCCCCCTAAAGTGCGAAGTCTGTAATAGATGAAGATATAATTTGTCATCTAAGAATAATGAAGTACTTTATCATTTCAAGGATCATCTTGTGGACACCCCAGACGAAACTTGTAAGAACATTTTATGCAAAATATATATGTGAACATATCATCGTTGAGCTAGGCATTCCCATGCTCAGATCAAAACTATCTAGAAAACTAACTAAAATGTTCTGATACAGGAATGATTTTGTAATACATCACAAGTATAGACATATGTAGACATAGTATGGGCGCAACCATTTGTTTATGAATAGTCCACTGTATAATGAATAACAAAATTCCTCACAGCCTGGATGGTGGAAACTAGATCCAGGGTCTTGATTTCTGCTTCCCGAACTAGTACGATTCTATCCATGTGAATGAATGTGTCGAAGTCGAACATAGTGGAAACCACTTGATTACCAGTCAATGATGTAAAATGTTAACAAGTGTGAGAGAAACCACTAGTAATGTCAATGGCCCTCAAAGTACTCAGTAGAATCCATGAAATGTGAAAATGAGTTGATGTCGAATATGTCATAGAATCCTTTGATCGAAGGTCAATGATGCAACCTGTTGTCGAAGGCGAGAAACCTGCCATTAGGGCATGCAGATTCCAAGGTACTGACGATTTCTAGATAACGAGTTGAAGTCGATAGAAAGCGATCTGTCGTAGGCAAGCCCACAACACGAAATCATAGATCAAGTTTTGAAGAAATATATTTGGCAAGGACTAATTCAGGGATGTTTAAAATGGATGACAGATATTTTTCAAATGAATGGTTTATTTGAACTGACCTCTTGAACACATAACGACATTGTAGATGATTTGATGACAATTGACCCAAAGCTAATACCTAGAAACCGGCTGAAGACTTTCAATATGGTTTGATTAACTGTTAAGCAAAGGATTTCCCAACCTAGCTAAACAAAAAGTGTCGTGTTCAAGAGTGGTTAACTGTTTTTCTAAAACACAAAGTATAACAAAAAAGTTCATTTTTTCTCTTTTCCCCTACCATTTCTGTCAAGTACCTCTTTATTTTTGACAAGCTTGAGGAGGATAACATTTGCTTGGTTATAAGCTCATCCTTCGAATGAGTCCAACATAGTTTAAAATTCGAACCCTGAGAAGAAGTGGTTCATTCTTGTTTAAAATCGAACAGGTCCTTTACTATTTAAATTTTAACGAGTCCAGTATAGGAGAAACTCGGTGTTTTTCAATTTTAGGGAGTCAAAAGAAAAACTTAAGAAAACTCCATGGGTGTCCTTTTTCGTAAATTTGTGTCCTCCAACCACAAAAAAAAATATAAAATAATACTTGAGAGAAAAGCTTGACCATTTCGATCAAGGAGTACTTTTCATAGTTAGTGGCACTGATCTGAAAAAGTAAAAAAGCGATCGAAGACACGTCATTTTAAAACCAATGTCGAACTTGAAACGACAAAAATCCGGTGATCTTTTCATGTTTATACGGTCATAAAAGAGTTGTAAGTGGACTACCTTTTTAATTCTATTTAATGAGTTTAAAAGGGAAAAAATAGGCAATCTTTTCATATTTTACGAGTGAGAAAAGAGCTTAAAGAAGACTCCAATGTTTCGTTTTTTTGTAAATTTTGGAAGAGTCCGAAAAAGTGAAAAAGTATGCTCTTTGTTGAAAATGATCAATTATCCTTGAAAATCCATTATTATACACAAAAACTCAAAACATTACTCATATTTGTTTAAAATAAATAAAAATGCATCAAAAGTTACATTTTTAAAGTAAAAAATAAATAAATTAAAAATTCATTTATTCAAAAAAGCTTATAACAAGGGCTTTTGTAAATTCATTTTTACCGTTTGACTTCAGAGTGAGGAGTGAGAGCTTTTGGGTAAGAAACTTACTGTGAAGATTGCGGAAAATTCGTCTATTGGAATCGAAAACTGTCAGCTTCAGGTAATCCACATCATCCTCATCTTGCATTTCAATCGTTTGCATTTCGTTTTTAGGCTTTAAAATTGATTTTTGAGGAGAATTTGTTTTGAGAAAAATAAACTTATTTGTATTAACTTTGAAATAGAAGAACTTTACAACCTTTGGTGCCTTGATGTTGTACAAGCTCTTCCCAGGGCTCGAAACAGGAATCTCCTTTACTTTGAAAAGCCTCACATTCTTCCAAATGAGATCAAAGAGGTATGTAATCTCTCCTCACAAAAGCTCAATTAGGAAGACTAAGTTCCAACAACATTTCACCTCAAAAATATTCATCTTTCAACCTCCTAAGTAACCAACCCAATGCTTCATTTTATAGTGCAAAGAAAGAAGGTTACAGGTCCACTTATGAAGGGATAGAGTCCTTCTTCAAAGGGATAAGCTCCTCACATCAAGGGGTTAGCTCCTTAAGGTATGGCATGCATGAACCTTACAAGAGCGAACTTGCCACCTCAAGATTCATCCCAGAAGCTTCCAGAAATGACTCAAAGTGAGTTTTTAAGAATATACTAGCACCTTTTTAACTTTTACAGGGGTCCGCACCCATAACTCAGAGACAGAGCAGTCAAGTGCGCAGGGGACATGACCATTAGGTGCGGGACCACAGGAAATGCTAAGAGAAAGTGCAGAACTAGAGTATTAGAGACTTTTGAGGTCTTTCTCTTATTTTAAAGGCTTGATATGAAGAACTGAGGCTCAAGACTTGCAAAGGAGGAAATTATGAGTGTTGATGGACTCACACAGATTGCAAAAAGTCAAAGTGACAATTCTTGTGCAACAGATTGCCCCCTAAAGTGCGAAGTCTGTAATAGATGAAAATATAATTTGTCATCTAAGAAGAATGAAGTACTTTATCATTTCAAAGATCATCTTGTGGACACCCCAGTTGGAACTTGTAAAAACATTCTATGCAAAATATATTATGTGAACATATCATCGCTGAGGTAGGCATTTCCATGCTCAGATCAAAACTATTTAGAAAACTAACTAAACTGTTCTGATACAGGAATGATTCTATAATACATCACAAGTATAGACATATGTAGACACAGTATGGGCGTAGCCATTTGTTTATGAATAGTCCACGATATAATGAATAACAAAATTCCTCATAGCCTGGATGGTGGAAACTAGATCCAGGGTCTTGATTTCTACTTCCCGAACTAGTACGATTCTATCCATGTGAATGAATGTGTCGAAGTCGAACATAGTAGAAACCACTTGATTACCAGTCAATGATGTAAACTATTAATAAGTGTGAGAGAAACAACCAGTAATGTCAATGGCCCTCAAAGTACTCAATACAATCCATGAAATGTGAAAATGAGTTGATGTCGAACATGTCATAGAATCCTTTGATCGAAAGTCAATGATGCAACCTGTTGTCGAAGGCGAGAAACCTGCCATTAGGGCATGTAGATTCCAAGGTACTGACGATTTCTAGATAACGAGCTGAAGTCGATAGAAAGTGATTTGTCATAGGCAAACCCACAACAGAAATCATAGATCAAGTTTTGAAGAAATATATTTGGAAAGGACTAATTCAGGGATGTTTAAAATGGATGACAAATATTTTTCAAATGAATGGTTTATTTGAACTGACCTCTTGAACACATAACAACTCTGTAGATGGTTTGGTGACAATTGACCCAAAGCTAATACCTAGAAACCGGCTGAAGACTTTCAATATGGTTTGATTAACTGTTAAGCAAACGATTTCCCAACCCAAGTAACAAAAAGTGTCGTGTTCAAGAGTGGTTAACTGCTTTTCTAAAACACAAAGTATAACAAACAGGTTCATTTTCTCTCTTTTCCCCCACCATTTCTGGCAAGTACCTCTTTATTTTTGACAAGCTTGAGGAGGATATCATTTGCTTGGTTATAAGTTCATCCTTAGAATGAGTTCAACATAGTTTAAAATTAGAACCCTAAGAAGGAGTGGTTCATTCTTGTTTAAAATCGAACAGGTCCTTTACTGTTTAAATTTTAATGAGTCCAGTATAGGAGAAACTCGGTGTTTTTCAATTTTAGGGAGTTAGAAGAAAAACTTAAGAAAACTCCATGGGTGTCTTTTTTCGTAAATTTGTGTCCCCCAAGCCCGAAAAAGTATAAAATAATACTTGAGAGAATAGCTTGACCATTTCGATCAAGGAATACTTTTCATAATTAGTGGCACCGATCTGAAAAAGTAAAAAAGCTATCGAAGACACGTCATTTTAAAACCAATATTGAACTTGAAACGACAAAAATCTGGTGATCTTTTCATGTTTATACGGTCAGAAAAGAGCTGTAAGTGGACCGCCTTTTTAATTCTATTTAATGAGTTTAAAAGGGAAAAAATCGGCAATCTTTTCATATTTTATGAATCAGAAAAGAGCTTAAAGAAGACTCCAATGTTTCATTTTTTTTGTAAATTTTGGAAGAGTCTGAAAAAGTGAAAAAGGATGCTCTTTGTTGAAAATGATAAATTATCATTGAAAATCCATTATTCTGCACAAAAACTCAAAACATTACTCATACCTGTTTAAAATAAATAAAAATGCATCAAAAGTTACATTTTTAAAGTAAAAAATAAATAAATTAAAAATTCATTTATTCAAAAAAGCTTATAAAAAGGGCTTTTGTAAATTTATTTTTATTGTTTGACTTCAGAGTGAGGAGTGAGAGCTTTTGGGTAAGAAACTTCCTGTGAAGATTGCAGAAAATCCGTCCGTTGGAATATAAAACCGTCAGCTCCTGGTAATCCACATCACCCTCAGTTTGCATTTCAACCGTTTGCATTTCATTTTCAGGCTTTAAAATTGATTTTTTAGGAGAATTTGTTTTGAGAAAAATAAACTTATTTGTATTAACTTTGAAATAGAAGAACCTTACAACTTTTGGTGCCTTGATGTTGTACAAGCTCTTCCCAGGGCCCGAAACAGGAATCTCCTTTACTTTGACAAGCCTCACACTCTTCCAAATGAGATCAAAGAGGTATGTAATCTATCCTTACAAAAGCTCAATTAGGAAGACTAAGTTCCAGCAGCATTTCACCTCAAAAATATTCAGCTTTCAACCTCCTAAGTAACCAGCCCAATGCTTCATTTTATAGTGCAAAGGAAGGAGGTTACAGGTCCACTTATGAAGGGATAGAGTCCTTCTTCAAAGGGATAAGCTCTTCACATCAAGGGGTTAGCTCCTTAAGGTATGATATGCATGATCCTTACAAGAGTGAACTTGCCACCTCAAGATTCCTTCAAGAAGCTTCCAGAATGACTCAAAGTGAAGTTTTAAGAATATACTTGCGCCTTTTTAACTTTTACAGGGGTCCGCACCCATAACACAAAGACAGAGCGGTCAAGTGCGCAGGGGACATGACCATTAGGTGCGGGACCACAGGAAATACTAAGAGAAAGTTCAGAACCAGAGTTTTTGAGACTTTTCAGGGCCTTCTCTTATTTTCAAGGCTTGATATGAAGAATTGAGACTTAAGACTTGCAGAGGAAATTATGAGTGTTGATGGACTCACACAGATTGCAAAAAGTCAAAGTGATAATTTTTGTGCAACAGATTGCCCCCTAAAGTGCAAAGTCTGTAATAGATGAAGATAGAATTTGTCATCTAAGAAGAATGAAGTACTTTATCATTTCAAGGATCATCTTGTGGACACCCTAGTCAAAACCTGTAAAAACATTCTATGCAAAATATATATATGTGAACATATCATCGCTGAGATAAGCATTCCCATGCTCAGATCAAAACTATCTAAAAAACTAACGAAACTCTTCTGATACAGGAATGATTTTGTAATAAATCACAAGTATAGACATATGTAGACACAGTGTGGGTACAACCATCTGTTTATGAATAGTCCACTGCACAATGAATAACAAAATTCCTCACAGCGTGGATGGTGGAAACTAGATCCAGGGTCTTGATTTCTGCTTCCTGAACTAGTACAATTCTATCCATGTGAATGAATGTGTCGAAGTCGAACATAGTAGAAACCACTTGATTACCAGTCAATGATGTGAACTGTTAACAAGTGTGAGAGAAACCACCAGTAATATCAATGGCCCTCAAAGTACTCAGTACAATCCATGAAATGTGAAAATGAGTTGATGTCAAACATGTCATAGAATCCTTTGATCGAAGGTCAATGATGCAACCTGTTGTCGAAGGCGAGAAACCTGCCATTAGGCCATGCAGATTCTAAGGTATTGACGATTTCTAGATAACGAGCTGAAGTCGATAGAAAGCGATCTGTCATAGGCAAGCCCACAACATAAATCATAGATCAAGTTTTGAAGAAATATATTTTGCAAGGACTAATTTAGGGATGTTTAAAATGGATGACAGATATTTTTCAAATGAATGGTTTATTTGAACTGACCTCTTGAACACATAACGACACTGTAGATGGTTTGGTGACAATTGACCCAAAGCTAATACCTAAAAACCAGCTGAAGACTTTCAATATGGTTTGATAAACTGTTAAGCAAATGATTTCCCAACCTAGGTAAACGAAAAGTGTCATGTTCAAGAGTGGTTAACTGCTTTTCTAAAACACAAAGTAGAACAAAAAGGTTCATTTTTTCTCTTTTCCCCCACCATTTCTGTCAAGTACCTCTTTAGTTTTGACAAGTTTGAGGAGGATAACATTTGCTTGGTTATAAGCTTATCATTCGAATGAGTTCAACATAGTTTAAAATTCGAACCCTAAGAAGGAGTGGTTCATTCTTGTTTAAAATCGAACAGGTCCTTTACTATTTAAATTTTAACGAGTCCAGTATAGGAGAAACTCAGTGTTTTTCAATTTTAGGGAGTCAGAAAAAAAAACTTAAGAAAACTCCATGGGTGACATTTTTCGTAAATTTGTGTCCCCCAAGCCCGAAAAAGTATAAAATAATACTTGAGAGAACCGCTTGACCATTACGATCAAGAAGTACTTTTCATAGTTAGTGGCATCGATCTGAAAAAAGTAAAAAAGTGATCGAAAACACGTCATTTTAAAACCAATATCGAACTTGAAATGACAAAAATCCGGTGATCTTTTCATGTTTATATGGTCAGAAAAGAGGTGTAAGTGGAATGCCTTTTTAATTCTATTTAACGAGTTTAAAAGAGAAAAACTTGGCAATCTTTTCATATTTTACGAGTGAGAAAAGGGCTTAAAGAAGACTCCAATGTTTCGCTTTTTTGTAGATTTTGGAAGAGTCCAAAAAAGTGAAAAAGTATGCTCTTTGTTGAAAATGATCAATTATCCTTGAAAATCCAATTTTCTGCACAAAAACTCAAAACATTACTCATATCTGTTTAAAATAAATAAAAATGCATCAAAAGTTACCTTTTTAAAGTAAAAAATAAATAAATTAAAAGTTCATTTATTCAAAAAAACTTATAAAAAGGGCCTTCGTAAATTCATTTTTACCGTTTGACTTCAGAGTGAGGAGTGAGAGCTTTTGGGTAAGAAACTTCATGTGAAGATTGCGGAAAATCCGTCCGTTGGAATCGAAAACCGTCAGCTCCAGGTAATCCACATCACCCTCATCTTGCATTTTAACATTTGCATTTCGTTTTTAGGCTTTAAAATTGATTTTTGAGGAGAATTTGTTTTTAGAAAAACGCTCGCGGTGGTCCGCAGGTGCACCATGCGGGCCCTGCGGACCCCAACTTTTTTCTACAAAGGAAAAAGTCAGAGTTCCGCACCTCTTGCTTAGGACGAGTGCGGACCTACGCACTGTCCCTAACTAGTAGGTGCGGACCCCACGAAATAGGTTTTAAAAATTCCAATTTTCTCCATTTCCGCCCAAAAATTTTGAACTAAATTGTTCTAATACATATTTTTTGCAATGTAGGACATACAAAATGCTTATTTGGCAGGAACGCGAGCATGAGGATGTGGATCTATCCGCATTAATTCATCCACCTACAATATGGGTATTAAAAGCATGCGGACTATTTAAATTCTTGGCCATACCCGGCATTAAGGCCCAAGTAGACTTCTTGCAATCGCTAGTAGACAAGTGGAACAACAGGACCAATGTTTCATGATTGGTGGTCACCGACTCGAAATCGAGTTAGAGGACATATATTTCTTCACTAGTTTGCCCAAGAGAGGCGAACAATTATCTCTTTTCGGGACTAGGCCAGGTGACTAGTTTATCGCTAGTCTCTGATTGGAGTTTTGTAATGACCAAACAGAGGACAAACGAATAGATATTAAAACTATCTCCCATCTTGAGTTTAAAGTTATCGCATTTACCGTCACCAGAGTATGTGGGAGTGTCACATTGCACGTAGCTACCAGATCCTAGATGCGAATGGCAGTAGACTGTTATCGAGGTACCATATTCAACTGGTTCGAGGTTATGTTTGCGAATGTAAAAGGCCAACTGACTAGAGCAAAGAACAGACAACTAAAAATCTTTGGATATGGTTTCCTAGTTGTGAGCTTTGGTCTAGAGAGGGTACCTATGTTGGTCCCACAGCAGCTTTCTATTGAGGCTGGTCTTCCTAGAGAGCCTAGGACAATGCGTTGGGTTGCAGCGATGGCCCGTCATCTTGAGGAGGGTTCAGAGGTTGTCCAATTTCCACCTGAGTATTTTCGTTGGTTGAGGAACCAAATTTTTGTGATTCAGGATTTTCCATATGCTGGGATAGATTATCGTGGTGACCCAGACATGGCTCTTCCACCAGGAGAGCAGTGGGATGATTCAGGTAAAATCATTTTCAACACTTCCTAAGTTTTATTTTTATTTTTTTGTTTTTTAAATAGTCCAAAACTGATAATAAAAAATTTTAGACGCAGATGTGGGTCTACGACGACCAGCCGCTCTCCAACCTTATGAGAGGAGACACCCAACTGCAACAGTGCCGGCCCCATAGGACCAATCTACAGAGACCCTGACCGAATTGGAGAATCATCTAGAGCGCTTGACAACAGATATTCCAGAGACTAGCATAGATGACATCCCAATTAGGTTACAACGATATGTGATTGGAGTCCCAGGACCTTTTAGGAGGTTCCTTTATAGGGTGGCCTGAGCAGTGGTTTCTTATCGTGATCATCACCAAGGATAGGATGATCGCTTTTGTAGACTCACACGACATTTTATGTCTTTTTGTACTATCATTTTTGCCGATCATAAGGTGTTTTTCAACCTATGATCGAAGACAATGTATATTTGACACTTCTATGCTATGATATATCACTATTACTGGCTATCTTGTATAACATGTTATGGAATGTTTTTAAATTTGCTGTTTTGATTATTGCAAATGTTTATTTAACATACCAGAAGCAACTACATCTGCTAATGTATTTAAACATCTTGGAATATGTTGATATTCAATATAATCAAATTCACGTTCAAAGAGATGAACTCTCAAAAATAATCTTAATAACACTGTATTTCTAATGGCATAAACCCTGTTAAGTTATAATACAACGAGTTCAGAATCTAATCTAACAATCAAACTCCGAATCCCAAATGAGATGGATTCAGATAATAACTCAATCACTACACTATATTCTGCAATGTTATTCGTTGTTTCACTGAGGCTTACCCCATGCATAGATACTAACTCATCAGAGGGTGAATAGATAACTCAAGCTGCGGAAGAAATGTTCAGTGTATTACGACAAGCACCATCAGCAAAACCGATATATGTTTGAAGAGACGTTAACATCTGCAATATCAAGAGTAAAATCAAGATAAACAGGAATAATGATAAAATAACTCTCTAAACTAGGCACACATTTCTAATCCAAAACACATCAGCTAGAAAGAAACTAATCTAATAAAAATCTCCATACCAAGGTTTAAGCATAATATCTCTTCAGATAAGGCTCATTTATGGGTTTACCCAAAGAGACACCGTCAAAATCTACCAATTCATAGGCCCCGTTGTCAGCTTTCGCTTAACAATATAAGGACCATGCCACATAGGTACAAATTTTCCAGCCCCTAGTTTATCGTTTGCTTGATCGTAGAGTAAGACTAGGTCTCCTTCTGAAAAATTACGAGGTGTAACATTTTGGTCATACCGAGCTTTTATTCGTTTCGTATGAGTTTCAATTGCTAATGCAGCATCACGTCGATTCTCATCTAGTTGAGCTAAGTACAACAAATGTTTCTCCTCTTCGGAAGTGGTTGGGAGTAATTCTATGGCTATTTGCAATGACGGAATTTCGCATTCAATGGGTAACACTGCTTCCAAATCGTAAATCAGTTGAAAAGGAGTGAACTCAGTTGATGTTTTTATTGAGGTTCGATATGCCCAAAGTGCTGAAAATAACATGTTATGCCAATTCGAATTATGAATACCAATGATTCGTTGGATCATAGTGACTAGAACTTTATTGATCGCTTCGACCAGACCATTAGCCTGTGGGTAACATGGAATAGAACTATCGTGACGCAAGCCAAGTTGATATGTCAGTTTAGTCATCATGATGTTTCGAAAATGACTCCCATGATCAGTAATAGTAGCTTGAGGAACATTGAATTTAACAATTATATGATTGAAAAGGAAAATTGCAACAGTTTTGCCGTCTGCCGAAAATGTAGGCATCACCTCGGCCCACTTAGTAAAATAATCTACCGCAAGGATGATATACGCATGCCCCCCGGCCGAGTGAGGATTACATGTAACAAAGTCGATACCCCACTTTGCGAAAGGACCAACAACAATTATTAGGTGGAGAGGAGCGGGTGGAGCACACATCTTACGATAAAAAATTTGACAATTGTGGCATTTCCGAACTGCATAGATACGGTCTTTAAATAAAGATGGCTAGAAATAACCAACGCGCAATATCTTTTGGGTTGTGGCATACCCAGACATATGACCGCCACACGCTCCAGAGTGACAATCATTCAGAACATTTTCAGCTTCTTCATGAGTTAGACAACGTCGGAAAATAGAATCCGCCCCATGACGATAAAGTGTATCTCCAATAATATTGTATTGTTGAGATTGAAAATGAATTTTCCGTCGCTGAGATCGTGAGATTTCAGGCTGAAAAGATTGGGTTTGGAGATAAACAATAATATCTCCATACCATGGGTCAAGAGTACTGATAAAAAACAAGGATTCGTCCGCAATGGGTTCTTCCGCCACAGTTTCAGTGTCACTACACGAGAAATCACAGATCAATTCCGCAAAAACCAAATATTTTTTTGCCTTAGATTTTTCAATTTCCAAGTCAAATTCCTGCAGGATAACTATCCATTTGAAATACTTGGCCCCTAGCAATTATTTGGTCAAGATATACGTCATAGAGTTACAGTATGAAATTACCGTGGTTTTGCGTAATAAGATGTAGTGACAAAATCTTTAGATAGCTTGAACAGCCGCCAAGGCCAATTTCTCCACATGCGAATATTTAAGCTCAGTCAAGTTCAGGGTTCGACTAAGATAGTAAATCACATGTTCACTGTTGAATTCATCTTCCTAAACTAAAACCATCCCAATGGTGGAATGAGAAGCGACGAGGTACAAAAAATAATCCTAGTTGTAGTTGGGAGGATGCAATAATGGTTCATGGGTCAACACGTGTTTAAATGCATCAAAAGATTTGTCAGCTATCTCATCCCGAAAGAATGGAGTATTTTGCTTCAACAACCTGGTAAAACCCTTCGTTATCTCAGCGTAGTTAGGAATGAAACGACGTAAAAAATTTGCTTTCCCTTGCAAACTTTGGAGTTGGCGAAGAGTCGAAGGAGGAGGTAATTTGACAATAGCTTCAACCTTCGAGGGATCGACACGAATGCCATCTTTTGAAATGACAAATGCCAGTAAATGACCCGTCTCTATACAGAAAACACATTTGTGTGGATTCATCATAATTCGATAATGCTTACATGTCATAAAGATTGATCGTAAATGAGTGAGATGATCGGCTCTGCGTAATGAATGGACAGGTAAATCATCGAGATAAGGCTGCACAATGTGCTTGATGTCATGAAATGCGTAAGGCGTAGCCCTTTGGAAAGTTGCTCCAATTTTCTTCAATCCAAAAGGTAATTTGCAATAAGAAAATGTCCCCATGGACAAATGAAAGTATTTTTAGGTTGATCAGCAGGAAGTATGTTGATTTGATTGTAACCGGAAAAACCATCCATAAAGGAGAGCATTTCACTGCCGGCACAATCATCTATAATTTGATCGATATAGGGGGTTGGATAATTGTCTTTAAGACATGCTCGATTAATATCCCTATAATCGATACATATTCTTATCGTTCCTTGCTTTTTGTTAACAGGAACAATATTTGATACCCAATCCATCAAGGGAATTGGATAAATGAAACCTGCATGGAGTAATTTCTCAACTTTAGCTTTAATAGCAGCAGCTTTTCACGGATGTATCTGACCCAAACGTTGCCGGATAGGTTTAGCATCCAGGTAAGTTTTAATTTCATGGACAACAATTGATGGATCGATTCCTGGAATTTCTTCATATGACCAGACAAACACGTCGCGGAATTCTTGAAATAGGGCTTTCTAAGTTTGGATTTCATCGTCCGTACAGAAAGCACCTATATGAATGTTTTCAATAATTCTGGATTTAGTTGAAATGTCAATAGGAACCGTTCGAGAAATATTTCCCAAATTTAACTCAGAATCAGGATGTTGCAATGGATTCTGTGGTTCTTTGACATACTCAGTGGTAAAAATAAATGAAAAATCATTTTCAAAATGATCAAGCTCAAGTAAAAACGAAGATTGATGATGAAGATCTTCCCATGGTAAATCATCAACAGACAAAAGTTCACAAATATGCTCATCAGTATGAACAAGATCAGAAAACGTTGTTGAAGCTAAAGTTGATATTGAAAGTGATTCCCCATGGACCACATTCATTGGATCAGTTTCGGTTGAACAAGAGTCAGAAAACAAGTGTACAGCCTGATATGCAATTTCAAAGGGACTCAAAGGCATCGCGTTACCAAATGAATCCACCTCAGAATCCGAAAGAACGATCCAAGGATCATCAAAAGCAATAGTGTTCGATGAAATCATATGAATAGTTGCAATAGAAGGCGATACGTTAGGAGGAGGAAAATAAAAAGTTCTTAGTAAACCAGAATCTTTAATCAAACCTACCCCAACATCCTTGTAAGGGATAGTTGTTTTACTGACATGTTGAATACTATCTAAAGAGGTTGGGTCGGATGAAAAATAAGTCAGCTGGTATATGGTAACGATCTTTCCATTATGAGGAAATTTGATAAGCCGAAAGACCGATGAAACAATAGCAGTCATGGCGTAAGACCAACTGCGACCCAAGATAAGTTTGTAATCTAGAGGGGCATCAACCACTTCCACATCTAGATTTACAGTTTTGCCTTCAACCCCTATAGGTAAATCCTGCAAAATGCCAAAAGGATGGAACCCTCGGCCATCAGAAGCCTTTAGAATCGTCGGGCATTGATTGAGTGTTGGAGAACCAAGCAATATCCAACATTGGATTGACATAATACACGTAGAAGCTCCCTCATCAATCACAGTCCGAAAGCAAGGTCTGTTTTTACTATCACTGGAATTTGGAAAGCCATTTGATGAGGTAGGCGAGGTGTACTATTCTCTAAATCAAAGATTATAAGGTTCAAATCCTGAATATCAACAGCTCCTATAGCCTGTTAGTGTCGGTCTTGAAAGCCCTCCATAAGTGATCAAAAATCTCTTTGCATTTGCATTAGTAGGTGTCTCATCAGTGTCAAATTTTGCATCCCGTTAGGCATGCCATAAACCTGATGGAGGAGCTGGTCTTTATGCCCCTCTTGGCTTTGCTGGATCAGGTCATATCAGTTATTACAGTTTTTCAAGCTTGTCTGATGTGTCTTATGTCAAATTCCTAGGTCTAGGGTTTGGTCATTTTCTCTGCAAGGTCATGTCTCTGAAAATCAGAGTAATCAACAAGCTAGAGGAGGTTAGTTAACATGTTTCTTCGATATTTTTATCTTGTATAGTCAATTTTTACCTTGGATTAAAAACTCTGTTTTTAAAGCCCAAGGTCATTTTCTCAGTTTTGTAAATAAATGATGAAATTTCAAAGTCTTCAAGCAGACAAACTGCAACCCTGGTCCCCTTGCCAAGGTCCTTCAGATGATCTACCTGCAAAAAGAATCAAGTCAAAGCAATCAAAAAGTCAAATTCAGGATAAAGGAAACCAAAATCAGTGTTTTTTAAAAAAGTGTCAAAAAGAAACCTTATAAAGTGGGTTTATGGATGAAATTTTCTCAAATGAAGTTTATAAAAGATATGCGCCCTCCTTTCACTCTCATTGTGCATTTGAAAGCTTGCAAGAGAGAGTTTGAGAGAGTGATAGGCGAAAGGAGCGGAATTGCAGTGATTTCGGGCAGCAGAGCAGTGCGAGACCCGTTGAGAGGTCTATGCGACCCGTTGGGCGGTGCGAGACCCGTCCAGCACCCCTCCACAGTGCAAAAATACAACGGGCGAGACCCGTTGGGCAGTGCAAGACCTGTTGAGCGCCCTGCGAGACCCGTTGAGCTGTCTTGCTGCAAACTTCAAAACAATTGCCCAATCTTCCTCCAAGTCATCAAATTTGTTCAAGGTAGGCTCTTTACACATCATTTTTGTGGTTGGTGATGGATGTAAGCCCTCATTCTATGATTTTAACCTCAAATCTTGCAAATGAATAGACTTATATGGCTGCAATATTAATGAGCAAACTGTGCTAGGGTTTATGGTGTTTCAAGCTGTTTTTTCCTTTAGTTGGTTTCCTTCCCTTCCCTTTTTCCCACACTCATATGTACATTTCTTTTCCCCATGATCATTTTATAAATGAAATACAAATTCCCTTCCCATCCTCAAAACACAAAAATGAAAACCCTACCCCTCTCCCAAAGCATCAAAACACAAAAATGAAAACCCTAATTCCCCTCTACCATATGCATGTGTAAATAACAAAAATGTTGGTAAATATGTCAGCATGTTTTGTGCATGATTTCCCTATTTTCCTATTAAATATGTACATATGTTCCCATGTTAATTTCCATGCATGTTTTTCCATATGCAATAATCTTTGCAAATGATTTCCCATTTTACAAATATGTGTCCCTATAAGCATGATCATTTGATAAATCTCCCTTGA
>APFE030453697.1:118058-196609 GCA_000404065.3 Pinus taeda | reverse complement strand
CGCAAGATATAGCTACTTGTTTGTTTTAACTATCTTGGAGAGTTAATTACTCCCTACTCCAAGATACTAGCCTAAGCTATATTGGTGATAAGAGCCCTAGAAATAAAAAAAAAAATTGCTAGATCAATTTTAATTAAGCGTTATTTTTATAGGTTGTTTCTTAAGTCAATAGGTATGGAAGTGAAACTTTGATGGTGTGAAGACTCTACTCCAAAAACACTAAAAATGCACCTAAGAATGATAAACAATTTGTTTTTCCTTCAATGAATTTCTAGCTAAAAGAAAGAGTTTGAGAATGAAATTCTTTGAAAAACAAATCTTTCTTTCAACGTGTCAATGAAAAGAAAATCTGTCTTTTCCAACAATAACTCAAAACGAGACTACTAATTATGCTCACAAAAAATCCTTTTTCTTTTTCAACACTCAAAAACTCCAAAAAACGATTCTTTCAAAAGAGATTCTACAATTTCTAGCAAACACTCAAAACTACAAAAACTAATTGAGATCTAAAAACTTTTAAAAACCTAATCGAAATAAAAGCTTCAAATCTTTTTGAGGACATTTTACTTAGTTATTCAATAAACTAAGGATTAATTCATTCAGAATAACAAATCAATCAAAAAACATCCAGCTCTATTTTCTTTTATAAAAATGAAATTCAAAACTTATAATCAAGTTCGTTCAAAGATTTGCAAAGAGAAAACGAAACCTATTTCTCACCAAGGACAGATATCACAAACCAGTCAGACTCATCAAGAAGGCAAAAAGACACCAGGGTGATCTAAGGTCTCTTAGGCCTCTAATCTTTGAGTCACTACAAGGACTGAGTGAAAACCAATCTAGGTATGCAAAACTTCTAGAAAATCATCTAAAACAAAAATATCAATGGAACTTACTCACAAGAGATTTTTGACAGAACACATGTAGGTCTGGGTAGACATTAAAAGTCATAAATAAAAGCTAAACCTAATTGGGAGAAAACATTTTAGATTTTTCAAAAAATTTCACAGGGTCCGCAGGCTTCCAGAAGAACCAAATGCGGTACCGCTCTGTGCACCAAAGGAACAGTGCGAAGATGCTCGCACTGTCTGTAACAAGAAAGTGTGGTCCCCTTGAAAATTTTGAAAAAAGAAAAAATAATCCAGATCCTTAAACCTACCCAATCCCACACACATCAAGCAAAAACCAGAACAAGAACAAGTTTCTCAAGTCAAAGAAATCCATTTTCAGTTCCCCAGTGGAGTCACCAATTTGTTGGCAGGATAAATCGATCTTGTGGACAAGGCCGATCTCCCTAGTATCAAAAGATATCTAGCAACAAGCAGGACAAACAAATCTATCTTTCTCTAAACATTTTACCATTCATTAATAAAAACTATAGAGGTGTTTAGATACCAACCTTAAGTCCAACGCTAGTTTGTAGCAGTCATCCTTCAAACTAGCACATATCAAATAAGACCTGCATAACTAATATAATAAATCATGTTTATTATGGTGATCAAAGAATCCATAAAATAAACCATAAAACACAGCTTATTGAGAAAAATAAACTTATTTGTATTAACTTTGAAATAGAAGAACCTTACAACCTTTGGTGCCTTGATGTTGTACAAGCTCTTCCCAGGGTCCAAAACAGGAATCTCTTTTACTTTGACAAGCCTCACACTCTTCCAAATGAAATCAAAGAGGTATGCAATCTCTCCTCACAAAAGCTCAATTAAGAAGACTAAGTTCTAGCAGCATTTCACCTCAAAAATATTCAGCTTTCAACCTCCTAAGTAACCAGCCCAATGTTTCATTTTATAGTGCAAAGGAAGGAGGTTACAGGTCCACCTATGAAGGGATAGAGTCCTTCTTCAAAGGGATACGCTCCTCACATCAAAGGGTTAGCTCCTTAAGGCATGGGATACATGAACCTTACAAGAGCGAACTTGCCACCTCAAGATTCCTTCCAGAAGCTTCCAGAAATAACTCAAAGTGAGTTTTTAAGAATATAATTGCACCTTTTTAACTTTTATAGGGTTCTGCACCCATAACACAGAGACAGAGTGGTCAGGTGCGCAGGGGACATGACCATTAGGTGTGGAACTGCAGGAAGTGCTAAGAGAAATTGTGAAACCAGAGTTTTAGAGACTTTTTGAGGGCTTTCTCTTATTTTCAAGGCTTGATATGAAGAATTGAGGCTCAAGACTTGCAAAGGAGGAAATTATGAGTGTTGATGGACTCACACAGATTGCAGAAAGTCAAAGTGACAATTTTTGTGCAACACATGTTGGCGAGTCCAACACTGTCAACAAGGCCCAAAGTATTCAATAGCAGGAGGCTCAGTGTCAGTTGGTGCAGTGAGTTCTAGAATGACAGTTGCAAACTAGTAGCAGTCAGATGTTGAGCGCAGAGTAGTGTTGATAATAGTTTAGGAGGCATAATGTAGAATGAACAACAATGCAAACTTCATAGTAAGCAGTGCAGAGGCTAGTAGCAGTGAGAACTCAAGAGATAATTGCACCACAGAGACAGTTGGTTCAATATTTGGGATGCTTCTTAGTTACTATAGTTGCAGTAGCGGTAACAACAAATGAGAGAGAGTTGGGTTGCAGTGCAGATGCAAAGTTGGCAATAGTGTAGGTTATATAGTGCAATGTTAGCAATAGCACAGATGCAACATCAGAGTCGCGCAGTAGTTGGTGGGTAGTGGCAGGAAGTCACAGTGGTCAGACATCAACAGCATGTATGGAGGATGTTACAGAGACAAGGTGTTGTGGTAGATGTGCAGCAATAGAGAGAGAACACCTCCCTTGCTAAGAGGGAGTGTTAGTTTTTGTAGCATCAGAGGTGTTCTAGTCCCGAAACTTTATGGAGAAGCTAAAACACGGGAGTTCTTCAAAACCCATAAATTGTTTCAGGAAATTCCACCTAGAGATGGCTCAATTAAATTAGTTGACAATAATTAAAAAATTCCTAAGTCTAACTTAGAAAAATGATTAATTAAGAATAATCAATTGAGAAATGTGAGAATTATCTAGAAACTCACACAGATCGACTTGGAGATGATCTCAACCGTCGATTAAGTTTTCACTAGAGATTATAAGAGGAGGTCGATGGGTAGATGGAGAATAAACCAGTGCAGATACTTAGTGGTATGAGCAGTTCGACTTTCAAATGCAGGTGATGCAACATGAGAAGTCGAGCTAGTAGATCAAGTAGCAGGTGGAAGAGGGGCGGCGCAACAGTGTTCTTGAGGATTTTTCAGTTACGGGGAGTCAAAAAGAAGAGGATATATTATTTCTCCAGGAGACTACGCAGTGCCTAAAGAAGGCGATTTGATTTTGCTAGAGGGGAGATCATTTTAGTTTCCATAGGCCGAAAATATTTGTTAAGAGTGCCAAAGAGACAGTTTCTCAATCAGCAACAAGTAAGGTGACTTGATTTGCAGTACTTCTAGGTTGAGCATGAGAGGGTCTGCGCTAAAGTGATGCAAGGCCTATGCAAAGCAAGGTGGACGACTTTCTTTTCAAAGGCAATTAGTTGTTGGGATAACTCAGAGAGGGTAAAATCCCTCATTATATTTTTTCCAATATTTCTCTTGTGTAGAATCAATAGTTTGACAACATTTTATTGTACTCAGAAATTATGTTGTTGCATAATAATAAAAACCCTCACTGCTACAACCTGTTTTTCCAGAGACTTTTATCCAAAACGTGTTAATTTTTATGTGTGTGTGCTAGTAATCCTCAGTTCCTATTTTTGCTTCCACAATATTTGATTTGGTGAGGAAATTGTAGTCTAAATATTTCGTTATTTTTTTGTAAACAAAATAAACTACATAGTTAAATTTACAGTTAAAAGGAATATTTCCAGTTGCTACATTTCAAGGATTTTTCATCCTTTGAGTCTATCAAGGATCACCTCATCTCTTTTATTTCATATGTGTCCACATCCAAAGAAGTTTATGAAAAAATGGTTAAACTATAAACTATCAATACTACCACTCAAAGAATCTCATTGAGGAATCAACTTATATAACAAGGATATCAAAAGATGAAAATGTGGTCTCATACCTTATGAAAATCTCAAAATTGAAGGATTAACTTTCTAAATTTATCACTTTCGTACACAATGCTCTACCTCCATATTGGAGTGGTTTTGCAAGAAAAGAAACTCCAACATTTGAATAACTTTGGGCACAATGTGTTCTAGAACAAGGTTGGTTAAAAGCCAAGGACAACAGAAAACCCAATAATGAAAATGCTCAATCTTTTGCTACTAGATCAAGGAAGAAGTTTGGAATATTTGAACCTCGTCATAGGTACAATAACAACAACAATCAACCATGTGTAAACCAAGACATGCCTAAAGTGCAATGCATTGGTTGCAATGAATTTGGACATTATAAAAGAGATTGTATGAAGGATCCTAAGAACAAGAAGAAGAACAAGAGGAATGGTGAAGCTCATATTGTAGAAGATGAAGATGTGGAGAAGAAACCAAAGATTGAAGACAAGAAGGGCCTCTATTATTGAAGAAATTGACAAATACCAAGTTTGCAAGCAGTTAGAGCAACAATTACATTTACATTTGTATAGAAGATTCTTGGGATTCACAAGTTATATTCATTGAAGAAGCATATAACATTGGAAGAAATAGAGTCACACACAGTGGTAGTTACATCAAAAGGATAAAGTTTCTCTTGAAATTTGCAAGTCTAAAATCTTGAAGTAAGCATATACTTTAAAAGAGTTTGGATCATCAAAAGTTGTCTACACATTGTTCCATAGTCAAAAATATTCTATGATTACCATAGCAAATAAAGATGTTAATTTCATCATGCATATTTTGAAGTAATCATTTAACAAGCAAATACTACAACAGAAACAGAACAATAGCCAAGTCAAGGTCATTATGCAACATCATAGAAGTCTCTCCAGCATGATATTTTGTTTTAAGCATCAAGTCTAGTGATACTACCAAAGTTTCGCATTTGACGATTCAAAGGAACATAGCAGAAGTCTATTTATTGAAAAACAATCTAGACGCAGCATAAATGAGGTTACTCTTATCACAAAGGAGGAATCTCATCATCCTACATTTCATGGACATCACCTAAAAAGAAGTTTGAAGAAGTAAGTTTTTGGTCGAAGAAGTCAATTAGTTGGTAGCTTGGAAGGAAGAAGTACACTTACCATGGAGAAAGTTTTATAAACATTTTGCAATCAGTTATCTCAAAAGACGACTCATATCTTCAAAGGGAGTTGAAGGAAGAACATGATGCATTTAGATCAGAAATATGCTTGGGTAGAAAGTTAATAGCAATATGTCCTGGTCAAATAGTTGAAAAGGAAAATGGATACTCTTCTAATTGGTTGCTTGACATATAGCAACAAAACACATTATTGGAAAAACTTATGTTGAATGTGAAGCCAAGTAATGCAAAGGAAGACCTAAAAGGTAGCCAGCAACAAGAATTGACATAAAAAATCCTATAACTTGATTCAAGAATACATATCAATTAACCTTCAAAACTCTGATAATGAGGAATGACATCAATAATGTTTGGGATATGGTATGGCTTCTAGGAAGAATATATAGTAGAAGTGTGTACACTAGAGGCACAAAAAAGGTAGCGAACTGATACAAGAAGTCATGAGACAATTTGTTGATCACTTGACGATACATTGAATTCGATATTCATCAAGAGGTTCACCCACCTCAGCAAAAAAGAGGGAGTTATATTTGATTCTAATTGATTAGTTTGACAAGTATTATTGTTGATAGAGACACTACTGATGACTAGGAGTTGATATGATTACTTGGAAAAGTGTGAACTAGAATTTTATAAGCCTTGTGCAAACCATCGATAAGAAATTTTAGCTCCATAAGGTGTCTGATGAACTACTTGATGACATGTTCAAGATTATGTGAGAGAATGACAAGAGAACTAGGAAGAACTTTATGATTCGTGATGCAGCGAGAAGTTGTGTAACAGAAATAAACCTCCATTGGTGAAGCAAGTCGTCGATGTATTGGTGATATTCTATAAAAAGGAAGGGGGCAATTTTGGGCTAGTGGATATTTCTCCCTGTTTGAGTGGGAGTGAGGATCTCCTCCCTAGTTGAGAGGGAGTGAACGTGGACATCATATTCTCCATGTGTCATGCACTATGGCCAGGACTAACAATTGTAAGCCTAGTGAAGGCATTAGTAAGGAGAATTGTGGATTGGACAAGCATCTGGGACCGATATTCCTTGAAGATTTGTATCCAAGATTAGAATAGTCCCGAGGACTGATATTCTTTGAAGATGGGTATCTAAGATAAGAATAGTTCTGTGAAGATATACCTGGTGAACATCAAGATGGGGTATGTTCCTAGAGAGGTTGTGGTGTCCAAATTTATGCCCCCCAACATTGTGTTTTGATTTATTATGAGTCAAAGTCCCATTTAGACTTATTGTAAAGAAAAAAAATTATCTCGAGTCGAAAGAGTCAAAAATGTCATCCACAAATCAACTCAGCCCTCCTTAGACAAGTTGGTTTAAAGTGGCAACAATTCGACCTCCTAAACATATATAAATACAAGGCAATTTGACCTCATTCATTCATTCATTCATCACATTGATTTCTATGCAAGAAAGAAGAAGAAAATCAACGAAAGTCAAAGGGGAGAGAGAGAGCGAAGTCAAAGGAGAAAAATCTAAGTTTTTGCTCTAATCTATCCACACGTGAGTTTTTTTGCAGTTTTTCAGAGCTATTACAAAGCTGAAATTCAGCTTTCATTGCAGGACCAATATTTTCTACAGTTTGACCAGAATTTCAAAGGTTTGACCAACATTAAGTTTGTTGACTTTGACTTGTCGGAAGAAAACTTGGAGGATGGTTGACTTGGGGTCTTTGCAGTAGTCTTCGTCTTGGATATCTCACTTTGATCTAATTCTACAAGAAAATGATTTCTTGGGTTTTTTCCTTATGGGGTTTTGCCTTGACTTGGAGCCTAATTTGCCTTGGTTTTGTACATTTTTTAGTAATTGCTTGATGAAGTAAATATAATTTGAATAGGAAACCAACATATATTCACAAGTAATTACCAAGTTAAGAGAAATCAACCCTAATCTACAAGTACCTTGATTTCTCAACATTCTAATCTTTAAGCAGTTACACATGAAAAACTTCAACCATTCACTTTCTATAATAGAGCAATAGAGATCACAGTAAACAATAAACAAGAGACACCAGAAATTAGGCTCACAACCAGGGCAAAACCCACAAGGGGAAAACCCAACCAATCTTTCCTTATGAGAGAGAATCTAGTTCATCAATAGTACATCAAAATATTCCAACAAGATTCCAAATCTAACCTTGACAAATACCAAGTCAAATCAATCAATGAAGAGAGAAAAATAGTCAACTTCAGCGAAAGTCAAGTTTGCAACAATAAGGCCGAATTTTTCCCTGAGGAAGCTTAGAACAAGGGGTCTGAAATTTAGTCAACCTCAGTTAAACAGTCACCCGCAATTCTCGATCAAAGGGGAAAAGTTGACCTATAGGCAACCACCAGTCAACATCCCAAGAACATAACAAAAACTCGGTCTATTAAGAGTCAATAAACCTCAGTCAAACTCTTCTCAGATTAGTCAAAGTCTCAATCAACATAAAACCCTTCTTTGACTCCTTTGCACGTGTGGATGTGTCTATGATTTTCAGATCGAATGATGTGTGATGATGATGCCAAAATGAGCTCCAATGAAGCCATATTTATATGTGGTTGAGGAGGTGGCCTTTTCCACATGTGGGGCTAACTTGTTGACTTTAGGCCGACTTGGTCAAACAACAAAATTTGAATTTTCTCCATCACTTTGCCAATGAAAATATTGACCATAGCTAACAAATTTTTCAACAAGCTAGGGGACTAAAATATCCTGTAGGTTGGTGGCTACAGAAGTTATAAGTTGATGAGTATTGAGGACTGGTGTCCTCATATTGTTGACAAGTTGGAGCCTACAATTTTTGTAAGTTGGTTTTTACAAGGGATTGGTGTCCTCGCAAATAGTTATAATGAATTGAAAATTATTTACAAGTGTTTCTTCATCAAGTATTTGACTTGCACTTTTGGTCTCTCTATTCATACATTGTAAATGATTGACTATGTGATGTGAATTCAATTTCAAGATTAACTAAGTGAAAATTTGTTAAAAGTCACGAAATATTGATTACCCCCCTCTCAATATTTCCAACAATCGTAAACACTAATATATTAAGGATCAAGAAATTTTATCCAAGGTTAAGATGGATATATGCTAGCATAAAAACTGCTTACTAAATCAAGCTTGTTCGTTACTCACGGAGTAAATGATATTTTAGACCACAATGAGAAAAAAAGTGAAGAGTTTTATAATGCCCCTAACTTTTAGGGATGCTTTTCAGGAATTCCCCACTCTACCCCCCTCCCCCCCCCTCCCCCGGTTTTTTTTTTGTAAGAATGGAACTCTCAATAAAATCTTTATGCCTTTCAAAATATCAAGAATATGTCTTTGTCAAAATCTTATTAAAATTCTGCAATTAATTTAGTAAATTTTAAAGAAACTACTGCGTTATCTTCACCAAAAGCTTCAACATGTTTCCAATAAAACATTGAATATTTTTTCAAACAGGGTAATCTCATTTACAAAAGGTTAAGGTGAAGCTCTATTTTTAGCTGGTGAATGGTAAAAATGGAAAATCTAACAAATGATAATTGTTAGCTACAGAATTTCCCTCTTTGACATTGCCATCAATGAACTGCAAAAGATTAACAATATGAGGAAAATTGGACCAATCAAGAAACCAGACAACTAATAGAGCAAGAAAGAGCCATTAGATTATGCAAGGAAGAACAGACTCAATTTGGATGTGTAAAAACTATCCCCTGCAGATTTCTGTCATGTACTCAATAACCTAAATTGGATCTTGCGTTTTGAACACCGATAGCTCTTTGCAGTTGCATGCAAAGACGAACAAGCTCCCACATTGGATGAGAAAAAATACCTCGTGGATTTCTATTTAATCATAGCCTATATGCTCTGCTTATTCAGGTCTTGAAGCTAAACAATAATAGCTCTAGACAACTGCTCATCTAAAAGTTTAAAAAAAGCATTGACCGTATTCCTTATTTTTCTACATATAGATGCACCATGAAAATGCATTGGGATAGATATTTGCTACTAGCTCAATTGTTTTATACTAATGTGAATAAAGCAAGCATCACAATATTATTAAACAATATAAAACTTCCGGGGTTTCTTTTCAAAGTATGCAACTATGTTGGTCAGCTATGAATTGATGAATATTATGCAAGGAAGAAAATTCAATAATGTTTTAATGTTGCTCACATGCACTAAAATGTGTGCATCAATGAAAGACATGATACATGTGCATATATATCACATTGCCTGTCACTTTATGGAGAACCCTAAACTACAATCACTAAGTTCGTTATGTTAACAAAACTTATTCTGGAATTAAGATATAGCCATGCAATGATTCCCGCATGAAGGATGACCAAAGTCAAATTTATTTTGAAATGAAGCCTAACAAATAGGCCTTGACGTAATAAAAACGCAGAACTGTAATTCTCTGAATCCCTCAACGATAGAAACGATGTAATGCACTACATGCATTTTCTCACAACCTTACAACAACGTTCCTTTAAACAAGCCAGTATCATCAAGAGTTTTCTCACTGCATACTGTAAAATTTATTATTTCAACTAAACATGAATTGATTCGGTCTACCAGAATTTTAGTCTTAAATTCTGAAACTTCATAACTGCGACCCCAGAAATCAAAACCACTGCATATAAAAGTAAAATGCAGTAGGCTAGGAATGGAGAAACAAAAACAGTAGTCATCGACACATTTACAAGGCCCGTTAATATATTTGCCTGCAGAGAATAGAAAAATATATTATATATGATATCAATTAAAAACAGTAAATGACATTCCTAAAGGAAAAAGGGAAAAGGTGAAGAACCTTTTTAAGCATGCAATCTATCAAAATAATTAAAATTTTAAATCCACCAGCCTCAACCAATAATGCTTGGCTACTAGATTATTTATTTTGGAAGCCTGAAATATACCACATTAAAAGTTCAGCATAGTGTAACATGTAATTAAAGCAATGGGCCACTGGAGACACACCAGGAGGAAAGTCACAAGCATATTCTGATCAAAGACTTCCTCAAGGACCAATGATTTTCTTGTGGGGACCAAATCTGAGAGCATGAGCATCCCAAGAACCTGTAGAAGGGTCAACAAACACAACGTAAATATTTTTCTCATTTTCCCAATTTCTCAAAGCATGTCATGCTATGTTTCTAGGTAGGGAACACATGTTAGGTTAGAATCAGCAGTATGCAACTTATGTATTAAAAGATAATTTTCATGTGATAGGAGAGGATACATTTATGTAAGAACAATAGGATGATTGTTACTACAAAATCTAGCAGCCTAGTGCAAAGCCTCACTGGGCACTCTAGGTCTATGGCAACAATGAGATCAGCCACCACTGTCACCTTAGTGGCTTTTCTCCTTCTGTATTGTGGTTGGATATTATTTCACAAAGGAGGTTTCCTCAACAGGCCTCAGATTAACCCAAGGAATCCCAGGAAAAATACCCTCCTAGGAACCTTTTAATTAGACACCCCATAAATGTATTCAATAAGGTAGGGCTCCAGCTGAAAGTGAAGTAGCGAGTGCAAACTTCAAAGAACCTATAGGTAAGTTTAGAGGGTTGAGATAAGTCAAGAAGATGCTCAAATAGATTCCAAACATATGCACCATTAATTAAACAATTACTGTTATAAATTAGGGTTTGAGATAATGACAATTTGCAGCATCCAAAATTTATAACAGCAATAAAAGCAAGTTAGCAACCTATAAATGATGATGAATAATAAAATATCAAAGGCTACTGAATAGGTAAACAAGAAAAAGGCTAAAGAAAACTTTTCAATGGCTAAAAAAGCACAAAATGTTGGAGAATGTAACTAGGTTCAGTCTTCATAAATATTATATCAATATGTATTTTATGTGAAAATAAACAAAAATCATTATTGTTATCATTTTTATTATCAAAGCATGTTCTTCATGCTTTGTATTGGTCAAAAGGAAATTTAGAAGGGCATGTTCTTCACTACCCTTGCAAAAGAAATCAATTTGAAAATTTCCAAGTGTCATTGGTCTCACCAAGTTGCCAAGTCAGCCTTCCAAGAGTTAAAATTGGCAACTAGGGCCAAACTCCATGTGGGTCATTTTATTTATGGCAACTGATATTTTTTTTTAGATTCCTCTCTCCGAGAGGTGTAGAATTGATCTAAAAATCATCCGATTCCGACATGTATTTATGGAGATATGAATTTATTTGTAATATTGACAATATGTCAAGTTCGGCCAGCAAGCAAATTACCCCCAGCTCAACCTCAACGTTGCATTTCAATAGAGGAGACCTCAAGTCATTTGAGGAGCACATCACTCTTGATTTCTCTCTCCACTCGTTTGGGTTTATCCTCTCACAAAGAGGAAGTGGTGGAAAGAAATGTCAAGAGGGAGACCTAGATGCAGTCTTAAAGGAGACATAGCAGCAGTCATAAAGGTGCCCTAGCCGCAATCAAGGAGGAGGCCTGATCAGCAGTGAAGTGCAAGCCCTATACACAGTCAAGAAGGAGTCCTAAACACAGTCAAAAGCGAGAGCCCTAACTGCAGTCAAAAGGAGGCTTAGCCACAGCAAAGAGAGGCCCTTATCAGCAATTAAGAAGAAGCCCTTAATCCGCATACAAGCAAGGCTCTTATCCGCAGTCAAAGGAGAGACCCTAGCCGCAGCAAAGGGAGCCCTAATGCAGCAAGAAGAAGAAGCCTGTTGACAGCATGGAAGAAGCGTGAGAATTTCGGCTGTGCTGTAGATGACAGCAGTCATTTAAGGGCTGTTTCAGGGGTCCGTTTAGAGGACAGAACTTCTGGTTGGAGGGCCGAGTCCCTGTTCTTGGAGGCCGAGGCTAGGAGGTATGCTTAAGGACTTGCTGGAGGGTGGACAGTCCTCCTAAGAAGCTGCCGTAGGCCTAGTCAAGGTCCTGTTGAGTGCTGCAGCTGAGTTAGGGAGACTAGTACTTGTGTTGGGCTTGAAACTGCCCTAAAGGAGCAGCGTGGAGGGCAGCATTCCACTGGAGGACAGCCGCAGTCAATAGGAGTTATTATGGGCCATTTTGATGGGCTGTTAGGGACTGTGGTTAGTGCCCTAACCAGTCCCAGATTTGCAGTATTGCAGCAAGTTCATGAGCAGTGTTTGTGCTGATACATCTTGCTGTTGGAGGCTGAGTTGACTGAACTTTGACTAAGCTTGATTGGAGGACAAATCTGACCTGTTTGACCAGTGTTGGCTTTTCTGGTTATGGTTTGCTGTTGCTGTCATAAAATATCAGTTTTGTATATTTGTACTATCTCTCTCTCTACTGAACTATTGAAGAATATAAGAAGAATTGATCAAGGGTTTCCCCACACTGGGGTTTGTCCCTGGCTAGTGCCACATCTTGTGTCCTCTTGTCTTGGCTTGTCTTCTACTATTTATGTTTATGTTCTATCTGCATTTTACTATCATGTTAATGTAATTGCTAAACTGGACATTGATGTTGGGCTAACAAGAAAATTGAAGTAAATTGCTCTTAAGCATAGAACATAGCTAAATTTAACATGGTATCAGAGCTGAGGTGAAGACAAAGCCCAAGCAAGAGTGAAAGAGCAATCACCGAAGACAGTTGGACAAGGACAAAAAGCTCAATGGGTTCCTCATCCCACTTCCCGGCTGAAGACAAGCTACGTGAAAAGTCTGACTATCACGGATGGAAGATGTCTCTTGATCTGACATTAGAAGAACAAGTGTTGGATTATGTGAAGGGTAAAATCCCTGAGCCTCCTCCAAATGCACCGGCTGCTACAAAGAACAAGTACAACAAGGCTGAAGTCAAAGCGAAGAAGATTATCAAAGATTCCATTGACAAGCATCTGGTGGCTTACATCTCTGATCTAATCACCTCCAAGGAGATCTACCACGGATTGGTAAGCATGTTCAAGGTTAGTGATGCAAATCAAATTTTATTTCTCAAAAATAAGCTGAAGGATATTAAGAAGGGCAAGGACGAGGATATTCAATCCTACTTCTTAAATCACTGAGTTCAAGAATGATCTTCTATCGATTGGAGAAGCCATTCCTGATAGGGAACTTACTATCACTACCCTTGGAGGGCTCCCACCCAAGTGGTGTATATTTAGAACCACTATTCTCAATAATGATTGAATTCCTAGATTTGAAGAATTTACGTCAAGATGCATTCAAGAAGAAACAAGAATGGTGGAGCAAGAAATGCCTTCTAGTAGAGGCAGCCCCACTGCTTTCTCCGCTCATGTCAAAAGGAGAAATAATGTAGGGTCTAAAGGTCACTTCAATGGAAAGCCCGGATCTAAGGGTGGAAGGAAGGGCAGGTGCTTTGTTTGCAATAAGTTTGGCACTATGCGAGGAAGTGTCCAAATAGAAGGGACTCATCACATAATGATGATCACAATCATTCCAGTGGCAACTTCAACAACAATGATTGAAGGAATGACAGGTACAATGGCAAAGGAAAAAGGAATGCAGGACATCAAGGCAATGGTCAACCCTCCTTGAAAGAAAGGAACTCCAGGTATGAAGAATCAAATGTTGTTGACAATAAGCTAAAGGATTACTATCTTATATCGGCCCTCTCCGCTACCTCTCCTTCGGACACTTTGGGAAATTGGCTTATTGATAATGGTGCTTCAAAGCACTTCACTGGATACAAGGAAGCTCTCTCTAATCTGATAGAGAAGGAAACAAACTTGGAGATTATTCTTGACGATGATGCCACCTATCCCGTAAAGGGTGTAGGGAATGTCACCCTTCAATTGAATCAAGGTAACATGATTCATTTACAAGAAGTTCTATATGTACCTGATCTTAGGAAGAACCCGGTGTCCATTTCGGCAATGGAAGACAAAGGTTACAAGGTGGCATTCATCGATGGAAAGGTACGTGCTTGGAAAAGAAATTTTAAAGATGCTTTTACTCTTGGGTTCAAGGTTGGCTCTTTGTATCAAGTTGCAAGAAGTCCATTGGGGGCCATGTCTTGTGACACATCTCTACAATCTGAACTATGGCACCGGAGGTTTGCCCATCTTCATTACAAGGCCCTACCCGATGTAAGACAGATGGTGATAGGGATGTCTGAGTTCAAAGAAGAGCATGAAGGTATATGTTTGGGATGAATTGAGGGAAAGCTTACTAGGGGACCATTCCCCTCAAGTAATATCAAGACCACAGATGTGAAACAAGTTGAGGGACTTGAGGTTCATGACCAGGAATCTCATATATGTAGGTTGAAGAAAGCTCTCTATGGTTTGAAGCAAGCACCCCGAGCTTGGTATGAGAGGATCAATGGCTATCTGATGAAGTTGGGATTCACTAGGAGTGAAGTCAATCTGAACCTTTACTTTAAGGTTGAAGATGATAGACCTCTCATACTGGTGCTTTATATGAATGACCTCTTTCTGGCAGGTGCAAACCCTCTCATTCACAAACGTAAGAGGGTGTTGGATTCCGAATTTGAGATGAAGGACCTAGGATTTATGCACTACTTCCTAGGGTTGGAGGTCTAGCAAAAGCCAGGAGAAATTTTCCTATCTCAAGGAAAATATGTTGTGAAGATATTGGAAAGATTTGAGATGGTGGACTGCAAGCCTATGACTACCCCAATGAAGCTTAACTTTAAGAAGTTATGTGGTAGTGCTGCTGGACTTGAATTGAGAAATGCTTCTAAGTATCGTCAACTCATAGGAGCACTGATGTTCTTGGTGAAATCTTGTCTGGATATATGTTTTGCAGTTAACACGTTGAGCCAATATATGGTTGAGCATCATCACACACATTGGATTGGTGCCAAGAATCTTTTGAGATATTTTCGGGGCACAATCATTCATGGATTGAGATACACTACTGGAAATGTGAGGTTGCATGGTTATTCTGATGTTGATTGGGCAGGCAGTGTGGTGGATCGCAAGAGCACTTTTGGGTGTTGTTTCTCTTTGGGTTCTGCTTCAATATCCTGGATGAGCAGAAGAAGAAGTCGCTTGCTTTGAGCATCGCTGAGGCCGAATACATAGCTGCGAGTATGGTCTCCTATGGAGTTGCCTGGTTGAGGAAGCTCTTCAGTGAGTTGTTTGGACACATGTTGGATACTACCATGATCCTCTGCGACAGCCAGAGTGGGATCTCATCATCAGAGAATTATGTATTTCATGATCGCTCCAAGAACATAGACATCAAGTACCACTTTATATGGTATATGGTACAGCAAGGAGAAATAAGGCTCCATCACATTGGGACTGATGAGAAGGTCGTCATTATTCTGACGAATCCCCTGGGAAAGGTCAAATTCTTGACTTTTCGAGAACGACTAGGAGTCATGGAGAGACCCTCTCCTGAGGGTCCTGTATGAGATGGACTTTGAGTTCTAGGAGCTTCGGGGGGCTTGGGGTACTTCTTGGAGCGATGAGCAACCATAGGGTGAGTGGTTCAGCCTTCCCCTAGTGGTGTGTTATGTAGGCAAGATGAGTGATTCATCCTTCTCCAGCAGAGACACAATCATAAGGTGAGGTTCAGCCTTCCCCTAGGATACTCCATGGCGACATGTAGGCAAGATGAGTGGTTCATCCTTCTCCTGTTGAGACACAATCATAGGGTGAGTGGTTCAACCTTCCCTAATGATTTTCTGTGTACAGGGTGAGTGGTTTAACCTTCCCCTGGGAAACCCCATGGCGACATGTAGGTAGGATGAGTGGTTCATCCTTCTCTTGTTGAGTCATCCTACCCATGCAGTTTGGGACTCATGGGAAGTACCTCTCATTTGGCCAATTAGTAGGGAAATGAGGATAGGGACCATATTACTACTGATGGACATATCATGTACTCCCTATGCTAGGATGATATTGATCTGGGATCAATTGGAACTGACTTCGGGTCAGTAAGAGTGGTATGAGACACTCTCTTTTACTTGGAATTGATTTCGGGTCAAGAAGAGTGGTATGAGACACTCTCTTTTACTTGGAACTGACTTCGGGTCAGTAGAGAATGAAATGATACATTCTCGATCACTTCTTCTTCTTCACAGTTCAGCAAAGCAGTATTGATGGAAGAGATAGTACCAATGGATAGATGGACTAGCAGATCAAGTTCTCCCTAATTGAGAGGGAGAGTTAAAATTGGCAACTAGGGCCAAACTCCATGTGGGTCATCTTATTTATGGCAGCTGATGTTTTTCTTAGATTCGTCTCTCTGAGAGGTGTAGGATTGATCTAAAGATCATCCGATTCTGACATGTATTTATGGAGATATGAATTTATTTGTATTATTGACAATTTGTCAAGGTCGGCCAGCAAGCAAATTACCTCCAGTTCAACCTCAATGTTGCATTTAAATAGAGAAGACCTCGACTCATTTGAGGAGCACATCACTCTTGATTTCTCTCTCCACTCGTTTGGGTTTGTCCTCTCACAAAGAGGACGTGGTGGAAAGAAAGGTCAAGAGGGAGACCTAGCTGCAGTCTTAAAAGAGACATAGCCACAGTCATAAAGGTGCCTTGGCCGCAGTCAAGGAGGAGGTCTGATCAGCAGTGAAGTGCAAGCCTTATATGCAGTCAAGAAGGAGCCCAATACACAGTCAAGAAGGAGCCCTATATGCAGTCAAGAAGGGAGAGCCCTAACCGCAGTCAAAAGGAGGCTTAGCCACAGCAAAGAGAGGCCCTTATCTGCAATTCAGAAGAAGCCCTTAATCTGCAGACAAGCAAGGCTCTTATCCGTAGTCAATACGCAGCAAAAGAACGCCTCAATCCGCAGTCAAAGGAGAGACCCTAGCCGCAGCAAAGGGAGCCCTAACGCAACAAGAAGAAGAAGCCTGTTGACAGCATGGAAGAAACATGAGAATTTCGGGTGTGCTGTAGGTGACAGCGAAGTCATTTAAGGGTTGTTTCAGGGGTCCGTTTAGAGGACAGAACTGTTGGTTGGAGGGCTGAGTCCCTGTTCTTGGAGGCCGTGGCTAGGAGGTATGCTTGAGGACTTGCTGGAGGGTGGACAGTCCTCCTAAGAAGCTGTCACAGGCCTAGTCAAGGTCCTGTTGAGTGCTGCAGCTGAGTTAGGGAGACTAGTCCTTGCGTTGGGCTTGAAACTACCCTAAAGGAGCAGCATGGAGGACAGCATTCCATTGGAGGACAGCTGCAGTCAATAGGAGTTATTCTGGGCCACAGTTTGATGGGCTGTTAGGGACTGTGGTTAGTGCCCTAACCAGTCCCAGATTTGCAGTATTGCAGCGAGTTCATGAGCAGTGTTTGGGTTGATACATCTTGCTGTTGGAGGCTGAGTTGACTGAGCTTTGACCAAGCTTGATTGGAAGTCAAATCTGCCCTGTTTGACCAGCGTTGACTTTGCTGGTTAGGGTTTGTTGTTGCTGTCATAAAATATCAGTTTTGTATATTTGTACTATCTCTCTCTCTACTAAACTATTGAAGAATATAAGAAGAATTGATCAAGGGTTTCCCCACATTGGGGTTTGTCCCTGGCTGGTGCCACATATTGTGTCTTCTTGTCTTGGCTTGTCTTCTACTGTTTATGTTTATGTTCTATCTGCATTTTACGATCATGCTAATGTAATTGCTAAACTGGTCATTGATATTGGACTAACAAGAAAATTGAAGTAAACTGCTCTTAAGCATAGAACATAGCTAAATTTCACAGTTTGGTCTTCATAAATATTATATAATTATGTGAAAATAAACAAAAATCATTATTGTTATCATTTTTATTATCAAAGCATGTTCTTCATGCTTTGTATTGGTCAAAAGAAAATTTAGAAGGGCATGTTCTTCACTACTCTTGCAAAAGAAATATATTTGAAAATTTTGAAGTGTCATTGGACCAAGTTGCCAAGTCGGCCTTCCAAGAGTTCATGCTGGCCTGCTCAAGAGACACCTTTTCGCATGTATGGAAGACTATAAATAACCCATGAAAGTTCCTCCAAAACCACACTTCAGATTAGTATATACCACTTGTTAAAATCGCGATAATATCACGATTTTATCAGTTTAGCGTGAATTTTTCATGAAAACAGGAATATCGCGAGTACTACTCGCGTTTTTTTAAACACTGTTTTAAACCCTCGTATGAGTTTTAAGGTTGGAGTGGGAGTCCCTGGGCATATCGTGTTATGGATTCTCGCATAGAGCCATTCAAAATGCACTTGGACCACTATTCAATTTATTGCTATTTTTCTTTAACAGTAAGCTCCATGGGCCCTCCCTTATGTTTTATTGGTCAGAGTGTGGTCATTGGACATATCATTTTAATGATTTTCAGCAATGCTGAAATTTGATGTTTAAACTTTACTCTGTGTGTTAACGCTCCAATACTTTTACTACATTTCAATATAGATTTCCATTGCTATTAACCTATTAACTTAGGTTAGTAGATTTACAAAATTTCACGAATATAATATGTATAAATTGGTGGGGGTTTTAATTTAATCATCGATATTAGCAATTTTTAACATATTATTTTAAAAATATTTAAAATAAATATTAGTTTTTAAAAATGATTCTAGCAGTTAGTAAAACCAATCTAGATTCGTCATAATCCTAGATACATTATTATATTTTCTGTTGATATTTTGAAGCTGAGTTGGGACTTAAGAGTCAGGACTTACTATTCAGGACATGATTCACTGTTATGTGTGATTTTAGCACTATAAATGATATTAAACATTTTATATATTAGTTCTTTTATCATATTTATGCGTCAATGTATTTATTTTATGTTGTAGATGGTTTCGATATTAAAAAATTGAAAATAAATGAAAAAAATGAATATTTTTGTACCAAATGATTTTTTCCCAATAATTATGATTTTTTCCGAATTTTTCCTCTCGCTGATATTATCCCGATAACAATTAATGCAACATTGGTATATACATCTCTGAAATTGAAGGTTGATCTGAGGCTATATATATCTCTAAGGAAGACAAAAAATTGAAGCTACATTTCTCAGTTGAAAGCAATAGATCAGAGGTTATATATCTCTGTGGTAAAACAAAGGTTTGAGGCTCCTAATGACTATTACACACGAAAGTTCGAAAGCTTTCTGTAATGTGAATTTTTCTGTGACACATTTCTATATGATGATGCGAGCTTCTATAACACATTTCTTCATAATTATGCGAGTTCCTATGGTAAGTAATTGTGGTATATTATCTCTGTGATGCAAGCTATAGCAAGGTTGATTACGGAGTGATGTGAGCTACAAAAAGGAAAGATAGGCATCTCGGTGGACATGGTATCTAAAGGACACGCTTGTGGAAGATTGGTTATCTCATGGACAAAAACATGGAAAAACTTGGAGGGTTGACTTGGCACTTGGATCACTAGTTAGTTTGACTTGGATTTCTCTTGTTGACGAAGAACCTGTCACCTACCACCAGTGGGTGACCCCTTGCAACCACCAGATAGCTCAATGTGCCACCATTCTCTACCACCTGAGCCAACCATTATGTGCCTTCTCCCATTTATTATGATCATATGTTTGATAGTGGGCCTTCCAACCTCGAAGGTATGGCTTTTCATTATGTAATTGGGTGCTTATGCTTGCTTTTCTTGGACACCTTTGGGCATGGATTAGTGGGGGGATTTGGCGGAAAGAATGGGCATGGATTGTACTCTTATTCCCTTGCCCAAACTTGGTGGTTAATCTTGTATCCTAGTCTAGTGGGATCTCCTCTATTGGTTATTAGCTTTAGGAGTGGCACTACATGGGAAACCCTGATTATGGTTGTGTGGTTTCGCTTTCCAAAACCATATATCTCACTCCCCTCCACTCATTATAACCCATTTTCGCACTTTTCCCATCTGGGTCCACATTTGTCCATTAGGTCCACAAGGAGTTAGCCTCCCCCTCCCTTTGTCCACACTTGGGATCAAGCCTAGAACAATGCTCGAAAGGTTGATGCAACTAAAAAGAAAGTTAAAAAACATTATTTGGCCACTTACAACAAGAAATGTACCACAAAATGCAAAAAATGGTCGGGACAAAATTTTAGCGCGTGGGAAAAATCCAAACATGAGCTCTACCCCCTATCATTATGGCCATCACCTTGGTTCCTAAGGCCCCTATGAGTGCCCCTCACATCATTAAGGAACCCATGATTGTCCCTACCCCTGGTGGGCGATGAATTGCCCAACCTTAAGGAAGTAATCATTGTTTTATTATACACATCATGCTCTTCTCCCTTGGAGCCCTAAATAGTTAAAAGAAGGAAAAATCAATAAAAGGCAAAAGGCATATGAAGATGGGTGGAAAAAAAGGGTCGAGGTCACTCATATACCACAATTTCTCCCTCCTACATCTACACACCCAATGTGTGGGTTTCCCTCATTATAGCTACCCTTGTACCATGGCATCTGGCTTGGAGCCTTCCCTGTTGCCCCACTTTGTTCTGTCGAAGTATGTAACTAGGTTCGGTCTTCATAAATATGAAATGTACTCTTGATTCTTGTATATTGTAAAAAGAAAGGAAAATTATTATTATTATTATTATTATTATTGTAGCATGGGTTTCATGCTCAAGATCAATTTATTTGTAGGTCAAACACCCATTCAGTGCTTCTAGGATTTTTCATAGAGTCAAGAAGTCAATCGAGTCATTGTCATATATGAAAGACCCCATTGGGTACGTTGTATCTTGTAAGGAAAAATTTGTATGTCAAAGTCATGTCTAAAGACCCTCCAAGATCAAGTCGGCCTACAAGGACAAGTCGACCTCATGATGACAGTTCGAACTCCAAGGTAAGCCTATATATAAGAGGTACTCGACCTCATTTGAGGATACATCCAAGTTCGATCAAGGACAAGGAAAGGAGACCTAGAAGAAGCGAAGAAGAGAGGATAAGGAAGAGAAAGAGGAGAGGATAAGGTTGAGTGCCGGTATCATTATATCAACTTTGCAGGCCAAGTAGTCAAGGAAGAGAAGGCTATCTAAGCGAAGGAGAAACGAGGAAAAATTGAACATTATTTCTCTCACACATACCAGCTAGGGTTTCTTCTATAAAGGCCAACAATTACAGTCTTGAAGCAACATCTGGAATTCTGAAGAAGAGGCTACAATCTAAAATTTGGAGTAGGTTGACTTGGGTTGATTTTGTGAAAGTTAAGCTCATCAAAAGGAGAAGTTGACTTGATATTGGAGGGGTCTTTGACAAGGGTCTTAGGTCTTGAAATTCGTCATTTGAAGATACAATAAGAAGAGAAGAATTCTTGTGGGTTTTCCTCTGAAGAGGAGAGGTTTTGGCCCTAGCTTATAGCCTATATCTTGTGTCCTCTTGTATTATTGATCTTCATAGTTCGGTAGTTGTTTGATGATAAAAACACTATAATAATCAACTAAAGAAGTTAACTACAAAGTACATCAAGTTAAGTAAAAATACATTACAAGCAATTAGCAAAGTAAGAAATCACCCTAATCTAGCTGCCCTTTATTTCTCAACACATTCCACCATCATTTCAAATGGCACCTGCCATTTGACGGATGTACCATGGACCTGTTACTACCTTAGAGGTTGAAACCACCTAATAGGGTTCTTTATTAACCTTTCTTGTTGAGCTTGGTGACACATGTACAATCTAAAGCCCATTTGGAAGGGAATGTCAGTATGAAGTATCCACTTTTGCCCCTGGTTCGCAATCTTATTTACTCAATTGCACTAATGGATTGTTGTACTGGAAGGTGAGGAGACGCATTACAGGTGGGTTTCCATTTGGACTAAGCCCTCCAGAGAGTCATAATGGCACTTGTAGGGTGAGCACTGAGAGCGAGCCTTCTTGAAGAAAGTGTAACTAGGTTCGGTTTTCATAATGACATGATCTTTGTATTTTATGTAGTAAAAGGAAATATTTTATTTTTGTAATCTTGGTACATGGGTTTCATGAGCAAGAAGTGTCTCTAGGTAAAAGACTTCTTCTTGATGTCTTTAGGATTTATTTAAATATCAAAGAGTCATGTCATGTGTGTAGAAACTCTTTATGAGTTCATGTAAATATGTACAAGTTCTCAAAGTTGTGTAACAACCCTACAAGACCAAGATCAATGCCTCAAAAGCAAGCTCGCCGAAATCTGCAAGCAAAACAACAAAGAAATCTTATGTCAGCTCCAAAATGAATTAAATATATAAATGGATGTCATGTTGGCTTGACAAAAGGACATGTTGGTTCATAAGTAGACATTGGCTCAAATGTATGGACGTGGCCACTATAAATACCCATCTAGGGTCAACGAAAAATATCAAGAATTTTTTTTGGATTGCTCTGAAATTTCATATGGAGGAGTGTTGATTTGGGGTAGCATCGGATGTGCTCTAGCCACGAAATTTGGTGGAGAGGTTGGGGCACATGAGATCTCCAATACCCAGAAAGGGTTCGTGCAGATTCTAAACAGTTTAGGAGATATTAAAATAATTAACATTTTTAATGGAGTCCCTAAGTCTAAACTTAGGGAAATTAAAATATTAATGTGGATTAATATAAAACTGTGTTAGAAAGGTGCAAAAGACATGGATCAAGCCAGATCTAATCTTAGCCGTTGATTAAGGACATAATCTCGACCGTTGATATGTCAATGAGAAAAGTATAAGAGGAGGTTTGAGGGTTACTTGGAGAGTACACCAGAGTGACCAGTCATTCTATTCTCTAGAGAGGGGTTTGCTAATAGAGATAGAATTAGTGATCAGTTGCAGCGAGGGGCAGTAAGTACGACGCAGAGAGGCAAGAACAGTGTTGAGAGACTAGCACAGAAGTGGAGAGAGGCAAACGCAGAGCCAGAGGGAGCCACGCAGAGGCAACAGAGACTACGCAGAGCCAGAAGGGGCTTGCGTCATCCATGAAGAGGCTGCAGGAGTGATGCAAAGAGCCAGAGAGGCTGCGCAGAGCCTCAGTAGGCTGACGTAGAGGGTTTTAGGCTAATGCAGAGGCCAGTAGGGCTGACACTGGGCTTCAGATTGTGCTGGAGAGGGATTTTGTGGAGCAGGCTTTCCAAATACCTGTTTGTGAAGAGAGGTATTGCTGCCAGATTTTTTATCTCTGTCGGGTAAGCCAGTTTGGCACCCAGTGTACTCAAAAAAGAGCTGCTTAATAATAAAACCCTCAGGTAGCTGCACCAGTTTTCCTGCATTGGGTTGTTCTCGGGACATCAGTCCAAAAATAACAATGTCATTTTGTGTGCTTGTATCTGTTTCCTTCAATTGATGATCTGTAATATGTTGAGCATGCACTAGTGTTTATTTTCAGTATTTACATTGTAAATAACTTGTTAAGTAACGGAACAAGTAGGTAGGAATAAATCAGTAAAGTGCATGGAGGGTTTCTAATTGGTAGACTTAGAAACTTCAACATGGTATCAGAGCGTGGTTGCAAATCACAGGAGAACTGAGGACATCAGCCGAGCAGAGCAATAACAACAGAAAACAATTGTCCCGAGTAACAGAAGTTGTTTCTAGCAAAGTAGCAACAAGGGAAGGGTGATGCAGTGCTTGCGTCATCAAGGGTGAACCAAGAAGAGGCAACGTAAAGGCTAACGGAGGGAAAGGGAGACTCACACAAAAGCTAGGAGGGCTGACGCAGATGGCTGAGGAGGTCGGGTTGCTAGTGTCGGGATTGCGCAGAGCTTAGGAGCTCTCACCTTCAGGTTGCTGGGGTTTAGGAGGCTGTGAGAAAGTTGTAGAGTGGCGTTGGTGAGGTACTATAGTCAGAACAGTACCAAACAAGGCAAGGCCAAGAGGAGGGAGCTGCTACTGAGGGTTTCTAGCCAACAAATCCAGATCAGTGGTGCAGTTGCACAGACAATTAGAGTAGGGGGCATCTCGACATTGGCAGAAGGATTTCCAGGAGGGTAATCGAGACTAAAAGGGAGTCACATCGAGAACTTCCAAAAGGGAAGTAGAAGAGCATCATGGCACTACACAGAGTAAGAGATCAACATAGACTGGACGGAGCATCAAACTTCGCAATCTGGAAGGCCAGAATCTTATACGTACTTGACAAAAATCGTGTCAAGCACTTCGCCTTGGAGACGATAGCTATCCTAGTCGACCCAGCTGAGAACGACAAGTACGAGGAGGCAATGGGGTCAAGGACCATGTAGTACCACACATTGCCGAGAAGGAAACGACAAATGAGATGTGGGGGGCCCTAAAGAAATTGTACTAGCATACTTCTGTGCAGAGAAGGATGTTACTAGAAAATCAGTTGAGGTCATATCAGATGAAGAAGGGAGAACTGATTAACACCTTCCTCGAAGGACTGAATGAGATCCGAGATCATTTGACTTCCATAAAAGCCCCGTTGGACTAGGAATTGATGGTGAGGATAGCCTTGAATGCAGTCTCAAAAGACTGGGAGGTATTTGTCCAAAGTATATTGGGCAAAGGGACACTTCCACCTTGGGATGAGATGTGGGCAGATCTTTGCCAAGAAGAGATCAGACGGCATACAAAGGCGGGAAGCAGCAGTAAGGGGTCAGAGTCAAAAAGGAAGAGGAGGAAGATGTTGCTCTAGCATCTGAGGGAAAGCAAGAAAAGCGGAAGAAGAAGGATCTCTCCAAGATCAAGTTCTTCCACTGTGGGGAGCTAGGTCATTATGCGACCCGGTGTCCAAGGAAGAAGAGTAAGGGAGAGTCTTCTAAGACTAAGGTAGCACCAACAAGGGCAGAGAAGGAAGTGGAGATAGATGATTACTGTACCATGAGTGCACACGCACCACTTGAGCGGAAGTGGGGAGACATCGAACTGTAGTCAGGCGAACTACAAGCGATGAGGGGCAGGATCCTTGAGGTACCCATCCTCTTGGATTAGACCTTGCCACGGGAGCCCCAAAGAGGAGTAGCAGGACTGGCGGATGTGGGAAGAGACAAATGCGGATGAAGTAGCAGAGAGAGCTACAGTGTTGGATTCCCAGGACAACGCGAGGCTAGTAGGATGTAATAGTGCGAGAGGCACGGGAATGTTGCACCAGTGCAGGATGGCACAGAGAGGTGTGCAACGATGCGAGATGCAGGGAGTTGTTGCAACAGCGCAGGGTTCATATAGGGAGCACTTGTCAGCAACAGAGGGAGCTTCAACATCAGGAGGGTCACTAGCCCAACAGAGAGGTCAGAATTGGGAGATCAGTTACTTACTTCTCAGTAACTGAGTTGCAGTGCAGTAGTGGGCAACACGATGCAACATGATGAGAAGAGATGCAGTGCAGATGCAGCAGTGGCAGTGGCAGAGCCATGAGCAGCAGCACGGATGCAGAGGGAGCTATCGTACAGATGCAGCAATGGCAGTAGCAGAGCCATGGGCAACAGTGCAGAGGATGATAGGCAGCAGGCCTAGCATCAGCACAGGAACCGATGCCGGATGATCAGGGTGATACTCAGTGAGGAGTATTGCTAGAGCACAGTCCTTGCTACGAGGGAGTGTTGATTTGGGATAACATCGGATGTGCTCTAGCCACGAAATTTGGTGGAGATGTTGGGGCACATGAGATCTCCAATACCTAGAAAGGGTTTGGGCAAATTCTCAACAGTTTAGGAGATATTAAAATAATTAACATTTTTAATGGAGTCCCTAAGTGTAAACTTAGGGAAATTAAAATATTAATGTGAATTAATATAAAACTATGTTAGACTGGTCCAAAAGACATGGATCAAGCCAGATCTAATCTTAGCCATTGATTAGGGATTTAATCTCGGTCGTTGATATGTCAACGAGAAAGTATAAAAGGAAGCTTGAGGGTTACTTGGAGAGTACACCAGAGTGATCAATCATTATATTCTCTAGAGCGGGGTTTGCTAAGAGAGATAGAATTAGTGATCAGTTGCAACAAGGGGCAATGAGTACGAGGCAGAGAGGCAAGGACAGTGCCGAGAGACCAACACAAAAGCATAGAGAAGCAAACGCAGAGCCAGAGGGAGCCACGCAGAAGCAACAGAGACTGCGCAGAGCCAGAAGGGGCCTGCGTCATCCACGCAGAGGCTACAAGAGTGGCACAGAGAGCCAGAGAGGTTGCGCAGAGCCTCAATAGGCTGACGCAAAGGGTTTCAGGCTGACGCAAAGGGTTTCAGGCTGACGTAGAGGCCAGCAAGGCTAACGCTGGGCTTCAGGTTGTGTTGGAGAGGGATTTCGTGGAGCGGGCTTTCCGAATACCTGTTTCCGAAGAGAGGGATTGCTACCAGATTTTTTATCTCTATAGCGTTGCCCAGTTTGGCACCCAGTGTACTCAGAAAAGAGTTGCTTAATAATAAAACCCTCAGATAGCTACACTGGTTTTCCCACATTGGGTTTTTCGAGGGACATTAGTCCAAAAATAACGGTGTCATTTTGTGTGCTTGTATCTGTTTCCTTTAGTTGATGATCTGTAATATGTTGAGCATGCACTAGTGTTTATTTTCAGTATTTACATTGTAAATAACTTGTTAAGTAACGGAACAAGTAGGTAGGAATAAATCAGTAAAGTGCATGGAGGGTTTCTAACTAGTAGACTTAGAAACTTCAACAAGGAGCAGAGCCGCAGTTATGGTTTGACTGCACCTCGTTTGGGGTTTAGGTGTAGTGATAACCTTGGCTAAATGGATCAGAATAATCTCGTGTAAAGACGCAACACTAGCTTGGGTTCTGGACATTCTCGACATTTCTATGTAGTGCAATCTTAGGCATTACAGTGATGATTGATCTCGCATGGTAGAGGAGCAGTCATGGCATACGTAGATCGAACAACAGTGATAGATCTACTTTTTGGGCTCAATAAAGATTATGTCAAGCGGTGTCTCACTCTCCTATATATATTACAGTCTTATGATGAAATAAGCAATGTTGTGAAAATTGCGATTGGGATTAAATCGACGCAGGGAACAAATTGGAAAAAATCGGAAAAATCGGAAAAAAATCGTTTGGTACAAAAATATTCATTTTTTTTTCATTTTTTTTCAATTTTTTTAATATCTAAACCATTTACAACATAAAATAAATACATTGACACATAAATATGATAAAAAAAACTAATATATAAGATGTTTAATATCATTTCTAGCGCTAAAATCACACATAACATTGAATCATGTCTTGATAGTAAGTCCTTGACTCCTGAGTCCCAACTCAGCCTCAAAATATCAACAAAAAATATGATAATGTATCTCATCATGTCATAATGTCATATACAATAAAATGAAAGTCTAATCCTATTGATTTCCTCTGCCCCTCTTGCAAGAAAATGCCACGGCTTTCCCTTACCCTCTAGATGTAGATGTTGGTGCCTATGCTGGTGGAGATGGCAGTGGAGTCTAATGTGCTCTAGAAGCTGAAGAACTAGAAGTAAGAGCTATAGGAGGCAGACCACGTCCTCTACTGGTGGCAGGGGTAACCCGGGCCGGTGGTGTCACCTGGAAACATTACAATCTCCCAATCCTGAAATCCTGAAAAACTAATAAGTCTGCTGGATTTTAAATGAAATCTAAAATTCTACTTTCTCCATATGAAATCCAATGAGGCTGGAACCACTCTCAAAACATCCTGAGTTCATTTCATGGTAATGTTAAAAATTTAAGTAAAAGGATGAAAATGAAGATTAAGGAGAATGTCACTTTTACTTCAAGAATTTAACATTACCATGAATAGCATATCCATACTAGGGCCTAGACTTGATCATTAAGCTACCCCACTCACAAATTATTTGTTTCTTTCAAATGAGCAATTGAAAAACCAAATGAGCAATTGAAAAACCAAAAAAAAAACTTATAAAATCGTGCTGCCCCGACCCACCAGGATTTTTTCAGTAAAAATCGTCAAAAAAAAATTTAGGCGATTTTTTCGTATAAAAATTGCGATTTGATCAGCAAAACGAAAAAATCGCGATTTAATCGCAATTTTCACAACACTGGAAATAAGATTTCAACGTTAATGAAAAGATCCTCAGGATACTTGTGGAAGGAGACTTATAGTCTCATTCGTCATCAGAGTATTCAGACTCTGTATGATGAAGTCTTGACATGTTATAAGGAGCAATGACAAGGATCACTGTCCTGATCCTAGCATAATTGTAATCACAGTAGTTATGGGATCATGATATGCCAGTAATCTTATTATCTCAAAGTGCAGTAATGATCTCAGCACAGCAAGGTGTAGGACAAATGTAATGACAATGATCTCGGAAACACTATTCTATGTTGCAGCAATAATGACTTCAATGCGAGTATAGCAATGATGATGTTGGTGAAGAAGCGACAGGATCATTTCAGTGAAGGAGCAACAACAGTATATCAATGATGATGATGATCTCAACAACAACAAAGAAGAGGATTGTTGTCTTGGTCTTAGAGAGGCAGAATATCTTAAGGGTCATGGTCTTGGTATTCGTCAATGGAATCTCTATAAGAAGAATTTTTATGCATGGGTTTTCCTCTCCAAGAGGTAGAGGTTTTGGCCCTGGCAGAAAGCCAAACATCTTTGTTTTTCTCTTTTGTTTTTGATAGTAGTTTGATGAAGTTAACATACACATGCTAATAATGAAGTAAACATCAAGTTAAGATAAATTGTTTAAATACTTCACAAACTGTTATCATGCAAGAAGAATCAATGTAATTATGCATGCCCTACATTCTTCAACAGGCCTCCACATAGCAGAGCATTGATTGCCATGCCATCAGCTTCTTCAGCGCCACACATTGCTTGTGCATGCCCAGTTATACAGAGATGATGATGTACTTGGACCATGTTGCCCAGCCAGCCACACATTAGCACCTGACACTTGGAAGTTGATCCACGGCCCAAATGGGGTTATGTCTCATCTAGAGGGGCACAAGAGGGAACATATCATCATTCTAGCCCTTATTGATGGAGCATTGACATGATTGATCCAGCTGGAGACCCTTGAGACCATTAATTGTGCCCCACAGCCACTTCGGAGCACCACGAGCTATTTTTTTTGGAAATCAAGGGGCCACCCCCTTGATCATAATTTTGGAGCCCTCCGCTTCGTCATGGCACATTAAGGACTCATCTTGGCCTTCCAACGACCCTTTGCATCATTATTTTATCATTTCAACCTCATTAGGAAGGCTTATTTTATACATTTGAGCTAATTGGTGGGCTTGTCACCAAAGTTATTGTTACTTTGCAGATTAAAACATTTCTAGGGGCTTCATTAGGCTAATTAGGCCATTCGAACTTGTGAGACGCTCATATAAACTGAAGAAGAGCCTCATTTATTACTCATCATTTGGAGTGGGATTTTCTCTTGAAAAAAGAATTTGGACCTGCAATTGATGGACGAAATTGGATGTTTTCAATGCATTTTGATGTTTGGAATTTTCGCTATCTTGTCTTGGAGCTTCTAATTGCAATTGTGATGGATGGATATACTTGCATTATCTTGTAAGTGTTGTTTTGATGGTATATCTTTACTTTGTTGCATGTCTAATGTATGGAATATATTGTCATAATCTTACATGTGCCCTAATTTAATGTGAGTTCATGAATTCATTGGGATTATTGAAGTATTGCATACATTTCTCATTAGATAATGTGAATGGATATTCCTAGAGGTTTGTTTTGCTTGTTGCATCCTCGAACCTCCTTCAACCTTTGCCAAAAGGAGTATAAATACCACTTGTAGCCAAGTTGTTGCCTCTTAGGGTTAGCGAAAGTTGCATAGGTCTCCTTGATAGAGCAAAGTATTTTCATCAAAGGAAATCTTGACTCCATTTCTCCCAATTGTCAAGGCACTAGGTCTCATTCCTAGGTGATCAACTGTAAACTTCTTTCTTCCACTTTTTTTTTTAACTTTTTCCCTAACCTTAGAAGGCCAACTAGGGCCTAGTGTGAATTGCATTAGAGAGGTCTCCTTTGCATATGAATTGGTAGGCTACTACGCCATGGTTTCTTCTAGCTACCCTTAAATTTTGAAGCAATTCTCATGGATAGTTTGAGAGAAATCTCTAGCCCTATCTCCGAAATCGATTCTATCCTTCAACTTTTGTGGTTAGTGGCATTCAAAAGGTCATTTAATCTTGAAAACTTGAAGGAATTTAATCATTCATTGACCTTTCTCATCTTTGCTTGACCCAGTAGCCACATTGAAGATTATCCTTCTTACAAACCCTAGGCCTTGCTTGGATATCCTAAGTCTTCTCTAGTGGTATCGCACCCTTATATGGTGATCATCTCAAGAATCCATAAGAAATATGTTGCCTCCTTAGGAAGCCTTTGGTCTAGGAGTAACCTTTGTGATAGAGTAACCTCTCCTCCTAGGTTTAGGTCTCCCCATTAAGCCTTTCTTAGAGAGACATTAGCTTCTCTTTGAAGCAAATGAGCCATCATTTGAGTCTCTCCTATGAATGGGCTTTGGGAATCACAATATACCTTGCAATTGATCCTATCATTCGAGTGATTTCCCTTATACCAAGACTCCCATCGGTGAAAGTTCGTAAAGAGCAGGGGACATTGACTGAGGTGACAATGGGTCTTTGTCCCATTGTTGTCATTTGGTCTAGTAGTTGTCCCTTAGGTACCCCTGCTAGATTGTGTGGCAACAAAACCTGTAAGGAAAGGATTGAGTATACAAGGAGTATTCTAGGTAATATTCGTCCGAGTATCTTATTGTAGTTCTGGATGTAGCACTTATGGGCTTATTTAGAAGGTATGTAATGGAATCAAGAAAATTCAAGGCTAATAAATCGATCTTTCTGACAAGTCAAGGAGCCCGAATTATTTTTCTGTGAAAGAGGAGTATGTTATGAATATAATTCATATAAAAATAATAAATGTAAATGTAAATATAAATATAATAATAATGATAATTAATAATTAATTAAAAAATAATTGGTTAGTTAGTAATGAAGAGGCATGGTCTTAGAGACATGACCATTCATGAAAGGTCACCTTCCTAGGTATATAAACGGGCCCTCATTGTAATCATTTCATGCATCTTTTATACATTCAACAATTCTTATATACAATTGCTACTTTTCCTATGATGGATACTTACATATTTCAGTTCTTCTAAATTATTCTGGTGCGTATACGAACTTTGTTCATTACATTGGTATCGGAACATTCCTCTGAGTATACAAACTTTGTTCATTACAGTGGTATTAGAGCATTCCTCTGAGTATACGAACTTTGTTCGTTACATTGGTATCAGAGCCACGTTGCTAGATCCAAGCCTTTGGCCATCAACCTATCGCTGACGTTGTTGTCGTCTCTATTGAAACGTTTCGCTACATGTTTTGGGAGATTCTCCATTTATCATTACGCCTTTGGCCATCAAAAAAATTAATTAAAAATAAAAAACAATATCAAGAAGAAAGAAAAAAATAAAAATAAAAGAAGTCTATATATTAACAAAAATAAAAAGAGAAAAATAAAGCAAAAAAGATTAAATTAACCAAAAAAAAAATAGAAGAGAAAAAATCAATACAAAAAAATAAAATAAAATTGATAAAAGAAAAGAAGAATAAAAAAAATATAAAAGAATAACAAAAATATATAATATTATATATAAGAAAAAATAATAAAATAAATAAAATCAAAGTCAAAATACAACTACATCTACACCGTCAATCATTGCCATCGTCCAACTATCTAGCCTACCGCATTCTCCAACACCATAAACCATTAGCCCTGGTTCGCAGCTTGCACATCGCCGCACCCCATCACTGCTCCTTACCACCACAATCCTTCGCTTAGCCCTTGAACAATGCAACCCATTGTACCTCTACTATCTCATCTACCACCGTCATCGAGTTATCTAGGCCACCATCGACAATGGCCTCGTCGTGGTAGCCATAGTAGCCACTACCGTCCAATGTTCCCACGCTGCCAACTCACCACCATCGACTCTTTCATTGTCGTTGTTGTCACCCTTTGCATTATTTGTTTTTTCTTGTTGTCGAAAGGATGCAAAAGAGGAGAGGTTTGCAGCCATCTTCCAAACCACAAAAGCACTCAAAGCTAAATTGGACAATGGATGATGCTCAGAACGAGCTTTCCAACAGTATGTGGAACTCCTCAAATGGACCCCAGAGTCAGAAGTTATAGCAGATCGAATTTTCACTTGAAAATTGGAAGCCATGGAGAAAATGCCTTAAGGGGAAATCCCGCAATCGAAGATCGGAGGTCCTAGCGGTACGTGAATCGACCACTACACAGAAATTGCGGGGAAAAACGAGTCGACAAGGTAAAATGTCGGGAGTTGCCTTGACAAATGTGACAAAGGAATTCAATGGAAAGCCAAGAGTGGATGTGCCTTTTCTCTCTCCTCAAATTGGACACGTATCTGCATAGGGTTAGCTCTGATAGGTGACACATGGCGGTACACAAGACATGTGGCATGCTGATATGGCATTTTCAGGGTCCTATGGGGGCATGTCTGGGTGACACATGTCACCACTCAGGAAGCAACAAGTGGCAGTGATGACATCACCAATTGGCGATCGGTGATAGCAGCGTATTGTGCAACAAAAGGAATTCACCGATACCAAACCTCCGATTGGGGGCTATGATATGGGAGCTGGCCCATGGTCACAAGAAGAGCAAGGAATCAAGGGATAAGCAGAAAAGGTGATCGGCAATCAGCAATCGCAAGTTTCTGGAGGTCACACCAATGGCACGAGTCAGAAAGTGTCGATTGCTATATTCCAAGTGGGCCCAATCAGCGATCGGCGTGCGCAGTGTCGCAGAGGTAGTCCAGTGTAAAGGTTGGTGATTTTGGCGATAAGCGGGATTTCATGCAACAAAGGAAAGGGTCTCCTGGACATGCATTCAAAGGCTTTAGCTCCTAAAGACTAAATGTCCGGTTATAGCCCCCAGTCATATGACGAAAAAGGGGAAGGGCTCAAAGCACAAGGAGGCTAAAGGGGACTAGAATTCACGGTTCTGCAAGGTTTTTCATTGTAAGGTACCAGTGTGGGAAAATCCTCAATATTGCACCATGGATGTTTTAAAAGGCATATAGGGTTTTGATAGTGCTATACAGGGAACCTGAAAGGATGAATGAGTCGGCAGCTACGATCCACGAGCCACACAAAAACCATCATGATGATCGCTCTCAGTCCCTACAAGTGGAAAATTAAAACTGTTAAGACTGAAAGTGACAAGGAACCGGTCGAGAGTGGGTAAGACAGGATGCAGCTGAATGTGGCTAGATGAGAGGCCATCAGAGGTAGCGGCAAGGAGATATTTTCATGAACCAACTTTTAGTTTTTATGATTGTTATTTAGTTTGTTTGCAAGTCTATCATCTGTTTATTTCTAATCAAAAGTATCATTTTGTTGTAATAATTGAAGGCATTAGAGCTTGCATGCCGAGACAGTTGGTTGTTCAGACAGATATATGCTCAGGCTAAGATATTTTTGTAATTGATTTTCAAGCTCTCCCTCTCCTTATAAAAGGGAGGAAGAAAGACTTAGATGAGGTTTAGAATTTTGGGGAAAGACGACTCTTCTACGAGACCTTTCCTGTTTTCATAAAGGCCTTCTTGAAGCTTGTTGTATTTTGGTTTTCCTAAAGAGATTAATACAAAGTTTATGGTGATTCCAATGGATTTGGATTACAGTATGTTCTTCTCTCTCTGTTTTTCATATATGTTTTTAATTCTTCACAAATTGCATGTCATAGTAGCAGCTAGTTGTGTTTCCCTTTAGATACAGATTCATTTAAATTAGAAACGTTCATGGATAATGCCTATTTCAAGGTGGAAATCAAGTCTTTAAAAAGCGCTCCATGCATCTCAACAATTCATAGCATCTCCTCTTTCTCGTTTCTCTCTGAGTCTTGATATATAGGATTCTTATGTCTTAAGCCCTATATGACGGATTTCTCCTCTGTTATCTCCCTCCATTTACATATGTTTCAACAAAAATTGCTGCAAATTCTAGGTCTTATTTGGCCACCTTAAATCAAAGATTATTTCCTAAGTAATCCTATATATCAACTACATTCCATTTGGTATCTTTACGAATGGTTTTGGACTAAATTCATTTGTATTTGTGTGACATAACTGAAGTGTTGCAAGCCTCTACTCTGAAATCTGTCAAGTACTCTCTTAAGATGTCCTAGGCACTAGTCTACAATCAACCCAGAGGTCGTCTCCGGGAAGCTTTTCTATCTCCTAAAGTAGTTGTGCTCCTAGTGCTAGAAAAAGCTACATCATCTTTTTGGCATTGATGCCGGGGAACGAAATTGTGAAATACTTTTCCCTGGGTACGTCAAATCTTTACATTCCCTCTGTTAGGTGAGCAACGGAAGTGTGGGTTGAAGATCTCTCACCTTGGAGACTCCATTCTTTCAATATTATGATAAATACCTTGGTGACTCCACTGTTTGAAATTCTAGCTAATCATTTTGGCTTATCAGAGACCCCATACTCGCTCAGATACCTCACAGCAAAGTACTCCCTCCATATCTGACCCAGAAAGAATAATCTCCAGAAGAATTTGGAAAGAAAAGACTCCAAATACTGATGTGACTATCTCTTCATTTCCTGAAACATCTGCATCCAGTTCACAGAGGACAGTAATCTATTGTTTTGAACTTCCTCCTAGAATTCTAGTATATCCTCCAGAAGGCGGTCATCTGTTGAGTATTGTGGCCATAGAGGTCAAAGAAGAAGTTGAGGAAATAAAAGACACACTCCAAAGCAGCCTCACCCATAGTGTGAACAGTTCAATTGTTTCAAGTAATGGTTCTGTAATGTTGATGCCGGCCTTGAACTTCTCTGAGTTATCATATGCTGAAAGAAAGATGGCACCACTAATAGACACAGCAAGAACACTTATCAATGACTTGCCTTTTACATTTGTCCATCCATCAAATAAAATGTACACCCCATGCTCAGTCCAAGAATTTGTCATTCTACTCAAAGAATGTGATATTTTTGCTTTTTCATGATCAAGTCCAACGGTTCTAGCCTTGTCATACTCATGGCTTTTGTATCCTTTGGGGGCATCATTTATGGCAGAAACCATTTCATGCCAATAAGGTGAGTGAAGAACATTGAATGGTATCCCACACACATAAAGAAACCGGTAAATTTTTTAATCCACATCATTCCTACACCCTTCGTCAAGGAAATTTGATATGGTTCTACATCTTAAAGAGATGTTTGTTCTTGTGCCTCTGTATCCACTGCCATGGGAGGATGCTCAAGGAGTTCTTTGTGCATGTGATTGTGAGCTATGTTCAAAGAAACCCTTTGATTTTTTAGATTTGTATTGAGCTTCCTCCTCTTCCCTTATGTATTTAGCTCTATCTATTGTTGACACACTTACACAAGTTTTGATTCCTATTGGTTTATCTCCATCCCATGGCCTTTTCCCACAAAGGTACCTTCTGGAATGGATGTATGATCCTGTGTAAGTTTTGTTGCAATGGGGGCAAGTAAAGTTAGTGGTTCCACCCCCTTTCCCTCCTTAAGGCCTAGAAACATATTTCCACAATGGGGTTTGCTCTTGTTTAGTTTTTGGGACCTCATCATGTCCACGCTTTTCCTCCTCACCAAGGTACTCCTCTTCAGGTTTTTCATCAAATCCATTATAACCCACTTCTTCATCTTGATCAGCCCTCCTTCTACTCTCCAACGCCATAATAACCAAAAAAGGAACCAACAAGAAGAAAATACCAACCCATATAGCCATGATGTTTGAACATTGAAGTTTTGAGTCTGCAAAAAAATGGAGGAATGGGAATGGGAAATAGAGAAAAAAAAAATTTAGCAATGAACATAAAAAAAAACAAAAATATTAGATTAGAGTGTAGATCCTACCTCTTTAGCCTTGAATCCCAAGTTTCAATCTCCCTTGCAAGCTCCTCAAGCTCCTCCAAGCTCATCTCTCTTGCTCTCTCCAATCTCCTCTCTCTTGCTCTCTCCAACTCTCTTGCTCTCTCCAATGGGTGAATAATGTGAGGGGAGAGGGTCTTTTTATCCTTTTCCCCCTCCTCTTCCCTCCCTTTCCTCTCCCTCTCTGTCATCGGTCATCGGCTCCCTCTCTCTCGGCCACGCGCCTTTTCCGACATTGATAGGAGCAGTTTTTAAGAGTGGGAGAAATCGCTCCCCGACCACTCCCCCTCTTAAAAAATCGCTCCCTCAAAACTAGGGAGAGAAATTTTTTTAAAGGGAGCGCGCTCCTGAAATCGCTCCTTGTTCGAGAGCAATTTTAGGAGCGCGCTCCCGAGTAGCTCCCGAGCAAAGCGTGAATTGGGAGTAGATTCGTGGCGGGGGCTCCTTAGCAACCCTGGTCAAACTGATGAGGACTTCCACTTAACTGAAGCTCTAACTCTATGCATGAACTTGTCATGATTATTCACATAAACTAGAAATTAGCTCGCCACCACTAAATTCTATCACTAGCGAGGAAGGTAGTTCTGGAAGAACCTCGTCCACCTTGATCTGACTTCAACACTACGACATTGGTCGTTGTTATAGTTGCTTCCTTTGAACTAGAAGACTTCCCTGCTTTCTCCTACTGAACATGATCTGAAGACCTGTTCCTTTTGCCCACTGCCTGAACCTTCCTACACATTTCCCAAGGCTGCCCAAGGCATTCTTGCTCCTTGCCTAGAAATTGCATGCTTCCTAATTCAAAAGTAGTAGTGAATTTTTTTTTATTTCTTTAACACGAGCTTACAACACATCCAATCCCGATCTGCGATTATTTGTGTATTTGTTGGCCCAATCTACAACTATCTATATCGAGTGACCATTTTGCATCCCTACAGGTCTTTTAGTGGCTAGTCGTTGTGTTGCAACTGTGCCATCACAGCCATCATCCCTGCCCAGGCTTTCTCTTACCACAAAACTCCTAAAACGTGCTCACTCGACTGCCTCACCTTAGTCCTAGTCTACATTGTTGTCGAGCTCTTCAACTGTGCCACCATAGCCATCATCCCTGCCTAGGCTTTATCCTACCACTAAACTCCAACAACATGCTTGCTCGACTACCGCACTTGAGTCCTAGTCTATGTTGTTGCCGGACTCTTCCTTTGACAACCCTACCACCTTGGTTGTGTCATCAATTTGAGCACTGGTTTGTTGGATTCGCTCGACTCTGGTAGATCCATAAACGTTCTCCCACTGCGTCATTCTTCGGTTGAGACTTGGTTTGTTGGTCTCATGGGCAACCGTCTCGGCCCCCTAGCATTCTCAGCCTCTTTCTATCGTGTGGTTCCTTAGTTATAGTTGGTCAACTGGCCTACCTAGTGGTTGTCGGTTGCCTTGGCAATGGCTACTCTAGCGGATGTCGGCAACGGTTGCTCTGACAGCTACTATTGGCGATTGGTGGTCTCAAGCATATCGTTCACCCACCCTTTATATATATATATATATATATATATATTAAATTCATTTACCTATGGCTAACAAACGGCTTTGTGTTATGCTGATATGTAGTGGTGGCATTATCTCCAATGGCCACCGATTTTATCTCCTTGGCCCTAGAATGCCCAAGACATTAAGTAAAAGCACATGACTGCAAGATGGTTAAAGTACCTATTGAATGATGACCTGCCTTCCTTAAGAAGAATGCCAAATGGTGAGAGGTCTCTGACCAATGCAAATGGAGGAGGATCGTCGCATAATAACATATACTAAGCAATGTAGGGCTACTGGCTAGATGGATGTCCAAAGGAGAAAAAGAATCTCCTACAAGGTTACCCACATTTTGGTGGGTAACAATACCAACTACAAGTCTCCATCTATGTGATGAAAATCATAATGTGGAACCTTATACAATATAAGGTGTAATACTAGATCAAATATGTGTGCCCCGTTAACAATATCCTTGCAAATTATAAATGGAATGGAAGTAGAGGTCTTTGTTGAACAAGACTTGTTAGACTCTAACAAAGATGAAAAATCATTGAAAATATCATCAACGACAATCACATGCACTAGGAGACTCACAAGGAAGAAGAATCAAGGGTCTATAATAAATATATGGGCCAAATAGAAGTGCATTGGGATAGCCAAACCTAGCTCATGAGTTAGAGTATCTGAAATACTTGGAACATAGTACAAAAGTCCATTTATAGGACTAATAACGTATATACAAATTGTATGAATGAATGATATGGTTTGACAGTACAATGAGGGTCTCATTTATATACTAGGCCAGAGAGCCCTTCATAAGTCATATATTTTAGTTCAGACATGTCTTTTCATGTGTCTCTTTATTAGCTATTAATTAACTATTATTATCTAATTTATTTATTTATTATTATTATTATGTTCATAGCATGTGCCATCTATAGCAAGGTACACTCTACTTCATCTAAGGAACAATGGTAATAGTCAGAGCATTCGAGATGAAAACCCCACTATATCACTTGCAACAAGTACAAGAAATATGGAACCAAGGACATTATAACTCAATGGGAAGCAAAAGGAATGCAACTATCACAATCCTCATAAACTCTCTAAGTAAATGCAATTTCATGGATATCAATCCTGCAAAACAAAAAAATGTGTAGAGCCTATGAAGGATCTCATTGTTATAGTCATTGATGGTCAACAAATCAAAGAGATAGAAAGGTGCCATATGATTTCTATATGGATATAAAGCTTGGAATTACAAATGGGATGTTATGCTCTCCAACTCAGTGGGATGGATATGGTGTTGAAAGATGAGTGATTGATGTAATTGGAAACCTATGCCACAAACCTCTTAGAACAATCTATGGAATTCAACGGCAAGGGAAGAACTACAAATTATAGGTCAGAAAACCGACAATTATCCACTAAAAAACAAACAAATATGCAAAAATAAATCTGAAATCAAGATGACTCTCCACAATGGAAGACAAAGCATTTCTAGAAGGGAAGATAATGCTATGTACATAAATTATAAGTTAGGAAAGAAACCATGTAATATAAATAATAAAATGATAAATAAAGTAATAAAAGATTAAGACACAAATAAAAGATGAGTAAATGACTTAATAAGTTATAACCCTTCATGTAAAGACACCTGAATGTCCCTTTAGTATTATTAAGACAAGGCCCTCTCATCGTAAAACCATCATCAATTGTTCATTTATCTTATACATTATATATTTTTATTCTTCTCATATAATTGAGTAAAATATTGAGTCTTTTACACTCCCATGCCTAACAATCAAGATTTACAATTTTTAAATATCGACTCTATAATTTCTATAAAAATTGGTATATAACTTCAAACTAAACTCATATTTGTTGATTTTAGAAACACTAAAGAAAGCATTATTACCAACTGTATTGAAGGTTTCAAAATAACATTACCTCAAAGTTTTGTGCCAGAACAAAAGTTACATATGCCAAATTGCACTGCATTACAACATAGGAATATAAGTTTGTATTCCTTGCTTCTAGAACATACAATATAATCCTAAAGAAAAATCTGAAGATTAACATTGGTTGGAATATGTAACACATAGCGGTGCAAATAGAAGAGATGACTCACAATAGATATTTTCTAAATTAACAGTGTCTTGCATAGTAAATATGGAGCGAATCACAATTTATATAATCAATTGAAAGAAAATGCACTTTCTTACCATGCGACGAGAAATTTTCTCTACAAACTTATCCAAAAAGATTGTTAGCACCCTGTTTATTTAACACAGTTGACAAAAGCCAACAAAGTATAATGAGTATATACTTGTTCTCTAAGAATCATGACGCAAATGACAGAGAGTGTGCTAAAGAATTTGTCCATTTCATTCAATATGCACAACCTACCAAAGGAAACCATCAAGCAGCCAAACTTCGATTGCAATACTTGATTTCCCTCCAATTGAAGCTACTCTAGAACTAATGGGTTTCTTTAGGAAGAAGAGATGATAGCCTAAGTTGACACTGACAAGGTATAAGCCCCAATATCCTGCAAGAAATCAAAGAGATTAATCAAACACAAGGAGAGGAAATAATTTGATATAATGCCAATAAATTCACTCCCAAGAAGATGAACCAAAATGCAAATTCACAAATTTTGTACACTTCAAGACCCCCTTTATCAAGGGAGAAACATATCAAAGATGATCATTATGATCCCCTAAGAAAAACAAAGACTATCAGACACATAAAAGGGAAATCAATCTCAGATGTAAACTTTACATTGTACGATGTTCCATGGATGTTGGTCAAATATCTATTGTTCAGCCAACATACGTTATTTTATGATATAATTTTTTACATATTAATTACAACAAATAAATAGTTGAGTTTAGCTAGAGATCTATCTATCTAATAAAACAATCCAACCATCCCAATTAACTAAACTAGTTGAACATTGAACAACATATTTGATGGTCAAAAATTCTTAGCTGATACAGAAATAAAAATAGACAATCAACTATCTTCTACAATATAAGTTTAATACTCCTTTGAGAGTGTATCTTGTATCTTACAAACCCAGAACTCAAACCCTTCTACAGCCATTTGACTCTAATCTAATTTCAAGCACTCAACTGCATGCTAATTCCTTAATATTCCAGGCAAGATTTTCAAAAAGAGAACATTGTTCAAGGAATAATTACAACTACATTAGGCTAAGAATATTATGTTTGTCCAAATAGAAATTTATCTTGATTTGATGAATGAATTTTGTAATTGACAAGTGCTGTAAAAAATTGGGAATTAAATGTAAAGTTTAAAGAACCTATCGGCTTCTAAATATTTCATAACCAATCAGGATTAACACATGCAAAAGAGAATAAAATTCTAAATATTATCAAATTTATCTTTCCCAAAATGTAGGTAATGAAATGCATAGTTTTTCTAGAGGCTAAAAAGAGTCTTCCATCCTTGGATAAAAGACGAATTATAGAAGGCTTAATGCTGTAAAGCTAAGACTTTACAGCCAACAAGTAGCATTGAGGAGGTTTGAAATTGATTTGCAAACTAAGATATTTTTGTATGTATCTTGCAGAAACTACTTACAGCTAAAAAAGGGTCTTAAAAAGTGAAATTTACAGGGTGTTTGAATAGGAAACGGGTGCTATTACTACTTGGGCTATGGTGTCCCTTACAGCAAGTTTTTATAGTGCTCCTTCTCACTTGTTTAGGGATGTCAGTAGCTAAATGAGCCATGCTACAGCCACGAAGCTCTTGCTATCATATAAATACCAAAGCATTTCATGAACTCTAATGAAAAAAAGAAAGCCAAAAATCTCAGGAGAAAATGCTCTTTAATAATGTTCCATAAGTATGCAAGATTTCTAATGAAGAAAATATATTTTTTACTTCAATATTTCATTCATCACATGTATTAGAAATCTAAAGAGATAAATATGCATCCATTAAATTATTTCAAATAGGGTTGATAATAACCGGATGAATTCTTCCAAGAAGCTTGACAGCTTGAAGATGTTTTTTCCTTTCTATTCAGCGAATAGAATCTTTTACATCAATACTCCAAAAGCCCCAACCAAATTATACAAGATACTAGAGTTCCACCAACTATTAACAACCTTTACAATGAGAAGGACACTATTTATATAGAGAGAGCTAGATCCTCTAAAATAATACTTTTCATGCAAAAACCCCATTGGAAATATTGTTGTCATTGATGTCAAAGAGTGGGGGAGACTACAGATGTCGAAGATAAAGATTGCAGGAAGAAGATTGTTGGAAACATTATTTGGACACCCAGTTTTCTTTGTATGCCCAGTTAAGATACCCTATCTTTGAAGGCCTTTTTACTCTAAATACCTAGATCAAATGGGAGAATCAAATATACGGTTGAAAATCTTATTCTGAGACCCTTCCAATGTTATATGCCACTCCCTATAACTCCATAAGAACGAGGAGACATGAAAGATATGTCAGGTCTGCCTAGCCAGAGAGTACAAGTTGACCCAACCAGTTCTATAGGTCAGCCCAATAAGTGAACATAGAAACACTATAATAAAGGAGAGATAAGTGCACTTGAAGATCATCCAAGCAAGAAGAGATCTGAGATGTGGAAGAGAAGTTGGGGACTACACTTGGCATTTTAAAGGTGGAGTAAAATACTAAAATGTGATTTGTGGAGGGAACAAGTCATCTTGAATTTTTTGCTATAACTTTACTTTTGGGATGTTTCAAAACGGGTATTTTGACGAGATAGAGGTGAGATCCTCGCATACACGTAAAAATTTGAGGCACTGATTCACTATACTTTCGAAGATATCCTCTGAAGAAGTTAGGCTCCCTAAGTGCTCCTGAAATTTGCTTCAAAAAATTCAGTTTGACATTTTTACAATAACTTATTTTTTGAGATGTTTCAGAGTATGAAATCTTCAGCAGACAAGGCAAGATTTCTAGGTACAAGTGATAAAAACTTCAAACTTTGGTTCACTTTAATTTCAGATATATGGCCTGTAGAAGTTAGGATTTCTAAATGATTCTGAAATCTACTTCAAATATGATAGTTTGGCATTTTGACTATAACTTATTTTCTGGGCTGTTTCAGATGGTGAAATCTTGAGGACAGACAGGCAAGATCTTCAGGTACTTGTGGTAAAATTTTCAAACTTTGGTTCACTATAATTTCAAAGATATGCCCTACAAAAGTTGGGGTTTCTTCATAGTCCTGTAATCAGGTTCAAAAAGGTTGGTTTGACGATTTAGCTCTAACTTATTTTCTGAGAAGTTTCATATTATGAAATCGTAAAGAGACAGAGCTGAGATCTCTAGGTACCTGTGGTAAATATTTCAGATCTTGGTTTTCTATGATATCAAAGATATGGCTTGTAGAACATAGGGTTTATGAATGATCCTGAAATCAATTTCAAATAGGTTGTCTTGAAATCTTCGCTATAGCTTATTTTCTATGACTTCTCAAACAGTTAAATTTTTAGAGATCCAAGGAGACAATTAGAAGTGCCTCAACTAAAAATTTCAAAATCAGATTTGCAAAATTGGATACATGGCATGTTGTAGTATGTACCAGTGTTGATAATATCGGTATCGGGAAAATATCGGCGAGGGTCCAGAAAATATCTTATCGGCAATATCGGCGAAAATATCGGCAAATATCGGCAAGCATAAAAAATGCATAATATATTCATTTTTTTCAGATTTTTAAACATATAAAAGCATAACAACAGAAATAAACACATTGGCACATAAATATGAAGAAAACACTGATATATATGATGTCAAATAGAAATGATATATCAAAGGCGATACCAAATCCTGTTGATCCCTGATAATTGTCCATTCAAGGACTCAAATGTGGAGAACCAATACAAAATAACATCACATATATAAAAGTATCATCATCATGAGTTACATGTAGCATAACAAATAAAACCAGCAGCTATCTATCTACTGCCCTCTCCCCCTTTTACAAGAAAACATGATGGGTTGTTTGCCAGGCCTGCCCCTAGTAGTAGAAGGCCCTGACCCTGCCTCTGCACCTAATGTGAAATAATGAGCGCTAGGCATGGAGCTATGCTCTCCTATATCTATAGCAGATGGTGTTGATGCTGATGCTCCCGCAGTGTCCTCCTCCTCCTGCTCCTCCTACTCCTCCTCTAAGTGTTGCTGCTCCTCTGACTCCGAGTCCTCCTCTTGCTGCCCCTGCTCTAATGGATCATCTGCCACTGGCTCTAACCATGAAGGTGACTCCTCCAATATGGGCTCCTCAGACTCCACCCTCCACGGAGATAATACATCAATATTGTCTAAGGAAATGGCATCTGGATCCATTGGTGATTCTATTTGCCTCACTCGAAGTCGGATGTTGTAATGCACATACACCAAATCGTTGAGGCGTGCGAACTCCAACCTGTAAGAGTGTCAAAAAAAGTAATGAGTCTTGAATCTTGACTCTTGACACTTGAAGGTCATAAATTAAAAATTAAAAATTACAATAAGTTTAATTGCTCAACTGAAGGCTTGAGTTCAAAGTTATACTTGTTGCGCTTTTTGGCGTGTATTTTCTCAAATACACTCCAATTGCGCTCACACCCTAAAGAGCTACATGTTTGACTCAAGATTCGTATAGCCAATTTTTGCAAATTTGGTGCCCTTTCACCATAGCTTCGCCACCAAATATCTACAACAAAATAATGAAATAAAAAATTCAAAAGATTAAAAGTTAAAACATAATTAAATTTAAAATTCTAATTTCTAATGAGTGATGACTTGTCACTTACGTGGCATGAAGAGGGTCCTTTCCCTAATAGCATCATCAAAGCCAAATAGGCCAACACAATCCTGATAAGACTGTATCTCCCGAATGATTTTGTTACAAAGATCAGGATCAGGTACCATCCTCTGAATACAGGAATGGAGCCCTTCCATCACCTCGCCATCAAAATCAAAGTTGCATTTGTATGAAAATGCGGGGTTGAGGAAGAGTGCTGCTGCATGAATGGGTCGATGAAGCATCCCTGTCCACCGACTATCGATCACATCCCATAACATCATCTGCCTATCAAGGCCAGCAGAACCCTTGTCTGCATAATAGGAACGAATGGCCTCCTTGGCCCTATCCATGCCCTCATACAAATAAGGCATTGCAGGCTTCTCTCCATCCACCAATCTAAGAATCTTTACTATAGGTTCGCTAACTGCACATGCTTCTTCTACTCCACGCCAAAATGTCTTAGAGTACACCATTTTTGCAATGGCTTTCCCATCAGGTCTCCTGTTGTATCTACAATTACGCCAATCATCAGACACAAACATTTGCTTCAACTCGAACTGACATCGAAGCAAAGGCTGAAGAGTAATAAAGGTTGTTGCAAAACGTGTGATGGCAGGACGCCGCAACTCCTTGTTTCTAGTGAACCTCCTCATAAGGCTAAGAACAAAAGCATGGTTATAAATAAACTTGGGGATGCTCCTAGCCATATCAACTGCCTCCTTGATGAAGGAGATTTTCCCCATATCCTCAAGCAACAAATCGAGACAATGCGCTGCACATGGAGTCCAGAACAATGTGGGATGCCTCTCCATAAGCATTCTGCCGGCAGACACATAACTAGCTGCATTGTCTGTTATGACTTGCACCACATTCTACACACCAATCTCCCGAATGAACCCATCTAACAACTCACATATCATTGTTGCATCTTTGATATGTTCTGATGCATCCAACGATTCAATAAACATGGTACCTTTAGGACAATGTACCAAGAAATTTAGAAGGGTCCTACCCTTCCTATCTGTCCAACCATCAGACATCACTGTGCATCCAGTGACTTCCCATGTCTTTTTCAACTCCGCCAATCTAGAGTTGATGTCCTGTTTTTCTGCTTGAAGAATTGGCCCCCGCAACTCCTCATATGTGGCACTTTTGTACCCTGGGCCCACAACAGCAATAGCATCACACATTGGCTGCCAAAATGGATTTGTTTTTGTGATGCTGAGAGGTAAGTCGCTCCAAAAAATACACCTCCCCATGACTCTATCTGCTTCTTGCTTCTCCTTCTTTTTAACAAGCAATTTTATGCCAGGTTGTGCTCCAGCTCTTGTTCGTGGAACAAAAAATGATGACCTTGCACTCACACTAGCAGTACCATGTGATGGTGTGCCAGTTGTGGAGCCCCTCCCACTAGGGCCACTAGGCCCAATATCCTCAACACCAAAATTAGGAGAAGATATCCCGAAAGATCTACCTGCACGTTCAGTTTTGTTTCTTTCCGCCTCTTCCTTCTTTTTGTCCTTTTCTTCAATTGCCTCAAGAGCTTTTTGTATAAGCTCAGGACTAGAAACTGTACAAAGCCCAACATCATGTCCAGGCAGTCTAGCGAGATGGTATTTCAGTCGTGTAATCCCACCTGTCATCTTGTCCCCATACAATTTGCATGTAAGATATGCACGATTTGTCCCACCATCAGGGCTCCCATACTCCCAAAATGGGTCCAAGGCTTTTGGCATATTTGTATTTTGTAGTGGGCTAACTCAAAAGGAAACCTAGAGCACCAAAAAAAATTGGAATTAGTAACTTAATAAATAATAAGTAATACGAAATTACAAATAACCACATCATTTTACAAAACAGTTTTAACTTTTTTTGCTACATTATTTGCAAATTTGCAATTTTGCAATGGGCATGAAAAAAGCGCAGACTTAAAAGTTAAGAGGGCAGTGAACTTGAGCCTTGTATCATGCAATAATTGCCACTTTAACCAAAGATGCCAACTTCCAAGCAATGAAAGAGCCTAAGTTCTAACAATGCAAATGATATGCCAAGGAAATGAGGTGACTGTATATCAGTGTATCACTGTTACGTAATTAATAATAATTAATTATTAATTATTAATTATAGTTATAGTATAACCAGGCCTAGTCATAGAAGAGTAATACAAGTTGACTGTTGAATACTCTTGAACAAAAGAGTATGAACATGTTGTAACGTGAGGTATCCAAATGGCAAATGAAACACATAGCAAATTGGCACGGAATGAGAACAATTTCTTTCAGAAGTATGCCAAGCATGGGAAAAATATATAACTGTTATACCACTGCTGTAGGTGCATAATGCATTATTAGACCTGCTGTAGGTGATAGTATGATACCACTGCTGTAGGTGACCACTTTATAGGCCAGAATATATTTCAGAGGGCTTTCAAGAAACCCAGTCTCCTCCATCAATACTCGGCATAAGGATTATATGAAAGAGTACCCATTGTCATCCTAAAGAAGACCAAAAAAAGGACCTAATACTATCCATTAGGTCTGTCCTGAAAAGAACTGCAAATTTGCAGCACTGTAAATTTGCAGCACTGTAAATCTGTGAAGAAGCCGAGAATTTGTGATTCAGCCTTATATACATACTCAGTCCGAGTATGCTCAGTCACCCTTGAAGCTGACTTGTTTTGAAAGCATACTGATTGGTGTGACAAAGAGCCAACTCATGACTCCTGTCCTTAAGCTGTTAGGAGATCTCAGTGTTCCAGCTAGAAAGGTCTCAAGTTTCAAATGACAGCATTCAAGGTGTTGTTCTCTTGACTCACATAGTTCTATCCAAAAGATCAATGAGCACAAATCTGGTCTTAGTGAAAAGATAATTCAGGCAATGAGAACTGTCTCCTGAAATTGGAAGTTTTGAGATCCATAAAATGTCTAGTAGAAGATCATATATTTTTTTTAAATCATATTGGCAGCCAATCTTGGCAAAAGAACTCTTGAGAAGGAACGATCCCACTGGAAGCTTGTAGACCTGATGCTACCATAAAATATAGCAACACCTTTTTGAAGAATCTGAAGGTCATATCAAAAGAAGCTTCACCCAGTAAAGATTCTTGGTTATCTCACTGTTATATGTGGCACCAGTTCTGCTATGTATGGTACTACCCTATGTATGGAATTTCATCATGTATGCCATCTCTTATGCAGCCCAGTATCATTCATGGTCCAGCATTATGTAGCAGTGGTGATACGTTGTAGTCCCTACAACTTTGATGTTTTCGATAATTCCAAACGGCCCCCATTTAGATGGTTAGTTATTAACTTATTAACTTATTATGAACCTGATGATGACTTGACAATGATCACTATGTTTTGCAAACCCTTGCAATTTGAAATGCAAAACAAAAACCAAGCAAAATGATTGTAGGGAACCGGAAGAATGAGAATCGAGATTGTCTTACTGTTCTTGGCACTTGCAGCTTAGAGAAATCTTCGTTGTTGGTGGCAAATTGGCAATAATGGCTTCAAACCCTCATTGGCAGCAACCACATTCCTTCTCCAGCGCTTAGAAAACCAAAATGACTTGAAAAAAACCAAAAATCTAATTATATAGGCCGCACGGAATGATTAAACAGTGTCACCGGCGATATTTTTGGTTGTCTCGCGATATTTTCCGCGATATCGGCGAAATATCGTAAATCTCGCAATATTTGGTCGGCGATATTTCGGATCGCCGATATCTCGGCGATATTATCAACACTGGTATGTACACATGTTTGCGGGGAAGCACCCCCCCCCGAACCCACTCCCAAAGTGCGCTCCCTTCAGGAGCGACCCCGAGATCAAGAGCGCACTCCCTAAAAAAATTTTGCTCCCTTGCTTTTTTTGCAAATTATTTTATGCAAACACATTCCAAACACAAATTCTTTTCAAAGAAACAAGAATTTTCAGTGGGGCAGCCTAATGTTGAAGTCCATGGCCCTAGTACTTGCATGCAGTTCATGGTAAAAGTGACATTCTCCTTTATCTTTCATTTTCATCATTTTACTTAAATTTTTAACATTACCATGAAATGACTCAGAATGTTTGAGAGTGGTTCTGACCTCATTGGATTTCATATGGAGAAAGTAGAATTTTATATCTCACTCAAATCCAATAGACTTCTGTTTTTCAGGATTTAAGGATTGGGGGTATTACAATGTTTCCATTGGATTTTGTCATGTATTAGGATATGGAACTCGTCAAGAGCACCAATCCCTCTATGTACCTTGATGTTAGTGACATTGGTTATCGAAATCCTCTATCATGACCCTACTAAATATGTACCCATCACTCAAACAAAATCTTGACTTGACATGTTATGGTTTTTCTATCTTAAGTTAATGCTTAGAGGGTGATATTAAAGACAAGGATCCCAAGATAGGCAATGATTTTGATGATATGTAGGTATTTGTTGTAGCATGACTTTTTTGGATGATAAAGGCTATCTAGAACCTGTTTGTTGATGTATTTTTGGTTCAGAGATGGATTGCACTCGATGTTATTTTGGTCATGTGCACCCTTACATGCTATATAAATCAAAACTTGTAACTTGTGAACCCATGATTGACAAAGATTGTAGCTACCTGATGATTGATGCTATATGGTTTAATCCATATTTTTATGCTCTTTATAACTAATTCATCATTCTACATGCTTTCTCAGAAATTAGACATTTCTCATGGCGGCAAGAGGCCCAAGCATTAGCAATAGATAATAGATTTACTTGTCTTTTCTAGTTTCTAGTAGTTTTTATACTGTCGACTCTTTCATATTTATTATGATCTTTTTTGTAAACTATATATGACAATTTAAGTTTGAAGTTTGAAGTTGGGAATTATAACTCATTGCTAATGAATTATGAATATGATGCTTCGTGATAGTTGAAAGTTGAAACATTTCATTTCATGTTAGATATTCTTTGTTATCGTTTGGTTACTTGGTAATGGTAATGGTTACAAACTTACAAGTACAAGTTACAACTTTAGTGATCAATGATGATAAATGTTATATATCGAATTTTGAACGCTTGAAACTTTATGATTGATGAATCATGAGACTCGATATGTTGTATCTTACTAATTTGTGGACGTGGTTGATGAGGATTATAACTTCTAGATGATTGATGTTATATAGTTCAATCCATGTTTTTATGTTTTTTATATCTAATTCATCATTCTACATGCTTTTGTTGACATATATGCATCAAAATATATATTACATAAAAATTCACTCCTGATTCGCTCCCAAACCGGAATCTTTTGAAAATGTCGCTCCTCGCTCCCGCTCCCAAGTAACCTTGATTGTACAAGATTGTTAGGGGAGATTGGAGTCTTAAGTAGGTTGGTGCCTATGAATATTTGCGGCAGAGGCAATTGGTGTCTCCAATAGGTTATTGCCAACAAATATTTGCAGTAGTGGGGACGGGTGTCTCCAATAGGTTGGTGCCTACAAATATTTGTAACAATAGGTTGATGCCTATAAAGAATTATAAAAAGAAGTTTTGTGGTTTTCTCTAAAAGGGTTTCCATGTAGACCTTGTGTTCCATGTTTTGCAGCTGATAGATCCCATATTTGTGATTGTTTTCTTATGGTCCATGAATGTTTAAAAGCTAAAAACTATTTTATACTAATTCACAACCCCCTCTTAGTATATACTATAACTGTGTGATCAACAATTGGTATCAAGGTAAGTTCCTTCACAAACAATCTAACCATTAAAAGGTAGATTTTGGGAGCACACATGGTTAATCAAGAAGGTTTCTCCACAAACAAAGCCCCATTGTTTGACGAAACAAACTATTAAGAATGTGAACTTACCTAATGGCTCTTGGCTTTGATATTTCACAATCAATTAACTCTGATTATACAACCCCAAAAGCTCCTTCAGCAAACAGATCTAAGAAGAAGGCTAGTGAACATAATGTGAAAACCATGAATGTTATCATGCATGGTCCATTAGAATTAGAATTTCTCAAGGTGATGCATTGTGAATTGGTAAAAGAAATTTGGGACAAACTTTAAAACATCTATGAAGACGATGAAAAGGTGAAGAAGCCAAAGATCCGAACATACAAAAGACAATCCAAGAGTTTGAAAATGAAATATAAAGAAAATGTTGCAGTCTATTTCCCTCGTGTGGATGAAATTGTCAACGTCATCAGAGGACTTGGTGAGAAGATTGACGAATCAATTATTGTGCAAAAGTTGCTACGGTCACTACCCTTAAGATTTGGCGCCAAGGTCTCTGTCATTGAAGAAATGAAGGATCTAGATAAATTGAACGTGGATGAGCTGCATGGGATTCCAACTATATATGAAATGAAACAGAAAAAGAAAAGGCAAAATAAAAGGAAGCAACTTTCAAGGCATCAAAGAAAACAAAAGAACACAAATCTTGTGATTATTCAAATCATGAACTAAATTTAGAAGAAGCAGAACTTGTGAGAAAGCTATAAAAGGGATCTAGTAAATACAAAGGTAATATCCTCTTCAAAAGTTTTAATTGTGGTATAATGTTAGTTTAAAAAACTGGAACTAGTAACCAACCTTCAGAAGCTACAGCGCTAGCAGCCCACTAATTCAAAGACATAAAGAGAAAAACATATCATCATGGATGGGGTGAAATATCACGTGATCCCTTACATATCATGGAAGAATAGTGCTCAAGAGATGTGGATCGCTCTAATGAACCTATATCAAAGTGACAATCAGAATCATAAATCGTGTTAAGGGAGAAACTCAAGAACACCAAGATGACTGAATCAAACATTGTCCTCACTTGGATTCAAGTTCAAGATGAGCTTGAAGCTATTGCGGTATCTTTTCCAGATGATGAGCTTGTAAGGACAACCCTAAGCAAGTTCTCAAAACCTTAGGCTATCTTTGAGATAGGTGTTCTAGCAAGAGAAAAGCTACCAAATTAGAACAAATTGTAGGATGACTTCACCCAAAAGGAGACATCGGAGAAATCATTGTCTTGAGTGTAATAAGCATAACTGGAAAAACAGGAACCGTAAAAATTTTGATTTTGTACTTACTTGAACTGCTATCTGATCTGGTGAAGTTGATGATACTGCTACTGCTATGCTCCAATTACCGGGAGACCAATTCCACCCAGCCAGACTGAGCAGACACTGGGTGCTCAATCTAGTAAGCTTCTCACAGAAGCTCACTGTCCCCTGTGCCCAAAACCTCAGACGGATTAAAGCTCTTCCAATGGCAGACCTCTCTCACTGCTGAATTCCTCCTGGTTTTTTTAGCTCCATTCTTCAACCCCCTTCTCTTGGTTCAATTCTTTGGTTTTTAACGGCAGGCTTGGTGGTGGCCACCCTCCTACCTACAGCCACTGCCTTCCCTCCTCTCGACACGCCTTGCATGCATTTGTGACCCTCAGATATTTATCCCTCTGCTCCCTTTTGTCTATACATGTATTTTGTTATCTAGCCTGTTTGGTTTATGCGTCCCCTTTTATATAAGGTTTTAGATTTTATTTTTATTATAAAGTTTAATTTATATTTATTTTAAAGTTTAACTCATATTCGTTTTAAAGTTTATCATATCTGTTTTAGTATAAAGTTTAATTAAAACTTTATATTAGTTAATTAGTTTAGATGGGTTGTTACATACACTCCCCCTTCAGAAAACTTCGTCCCGAAGTTAGAGTTTTTATCTTATCTGATTACTTATGATAGTAATTAGTACCCCTTCCTTAGATTATATTATTTTATTATTATTATTATTATTTTTTTTTTCAAGAGACTATAAAATTAGAGTTTTAGGTTTATGATTTTAATGGATAATCTTACCCTACCCAGGTCCCCAAGCTATTCTAAAATCATCCTATCCTTCCTAATCTCTTCCGCTCCCATCTTATCCGTCCTCTACTGGAGTATGCCATGGCGTCAGTTTTACTGACCTAACCATTCATAAACTCTAAGGTGACAACATCGGTTATACTGACCTGATTCCCAATAGGCATCCGGCAGTTATCATCACACGTCTAGGGGAGCGTGATTCATACAATCCTCCCATGACTCCAGGATTTGGAGGATAAATGGTGGGCAACACCTCCACCCCTCCTAGTAGAATTAAGGCTAATACCCTATCATAGAATCACTTTGAGCTTTAATTGTTCTGAGGTTCTGTCATCACGTGGTCATCCCGGTAACTGTTTATTATCTGCAATCATACACTTACCCATGCATTTATAAAATGTGCATCAACATATTCAAAATAACTCATGTATTATTCACATATGACACTACAGTATAACATATTTTGCCATATTCCATGCATGTCTTTTGACTTTCATCTAGAATGTATTCACTTCCTGACTTCTATTCCATTGTTCATGTTGACATGTATAAATAAAACAGATTTATAATATCTTAATTTCTATCAGAAGTAAAATCATTTAATTGTCTTTAACTTTACCTTGACAACTATAATTTAGTAAAATGAACCATATATCATTTTGGTATCCATGTACCAGCAGAAATTAAACATATATTATGTCACAAAATTTCACGTTTATCTATAATCATTCAAAGTGTTTCTAAGTCTCTGATTGTAGTGAAGTAAATATACACTAAACATAGTTTAAAGTTCTTCAAAATTGACATAGATTAGGGTATCTTTTGACATACGTCCTCTGTTTTTTTCCCAAGTTGTTGATCCAGGACTATACTTGTCCCATTGGACCTTAACTTGGCCCACCAGGTGGTTCCTCAGCTGTCGGACCCTACGTCCCAGTATACGTAATGGTTCGACCGTTACAATTCCCTCGTCCCATACCTGAAGACCTCGCTACAGTGGGTTGATGCACTGCTTGGTCGTTGCTAATTACTGTATGAATTCTATGATTACCTTGATTGTTTGATATTGGTCCCTCCCCAGTCCTATGCAATATATTCAACGAAGCTTCTGGGCAGTCATGTTGAAAATGTGGTCCCCCACATCCCCAACAATTAAGCTGTGTTGATCCCCTTGAATCAAGACGTGAATTTCTAGAGAACGAGCTTCGTCCTCTCATGTTGATTCCTCCCGAATTTCTTCCTCTATTGGCAGTCCCTCAAGATGTCCATGGGCTGGTGTTTGATGATTCCGCAGCTATAGTGTTTACTGCAATGGGAGCTCTTGTTCCTATATTTCTCGGGGTAAACCTGTTACCGTAAGGTGGCCTCGAGCTACCTCCGTTGAAGAAGTTTCGAGGATTCTTTCTTGGAAATCCTGTTTGTAAAGGTTCTGCTGTCCCCATATCTTTTTTGATCCCTAGGTGCTCTTCTGCATAATGACCACATTCAACCGCCTCGGCTACTGATGATGGTTTCCACATGCTTACCAAGGCTCTAATGCGAAGATTTAACCCAAATATGAAGCATTTAGCGTGACGTTCACAGAATCTAAGTAGTGAATGTATTTTACAAGCTCCATAAACCTTATTTCGTATTCTTCCACAGTTTTATTCCCTTGAATTAATGTATGAAAGGCTCGGGCTTGCTATTGTTGAAAGTATGGAGGTAAATACTTCGCGCGGAACCTTTCCTCAAATAGTTCCCAAGGGACATTATCCGATGTAAGGTGCAGCTGTTTTTCCAAATTTTCCCACCAAATCAAGGCACTTTCCTTTAATTGAAATACGGCAATTTTTGTTTTTGCCGAAGAAGAATATTCTCTTAACCTAAAGCATCTATTCATTCCTTCTAACCATGCTTCAGCACGTTCACATGCTCGACCTCCTCTGAATTTTGGGAGTCTAATTTTCTGAAGCTCCCTAGAAATGTCTTCTTTCGATCTTCTGGGCTCAAAATTATTTGGTTCCGCTGAACTGGTGGCTACATGCTGAAATTCCTCTTTGGTTTTAGCCTTAGTTGATTCTTTTAATGTCTCCAATAAGGCTTCCAAAGAGTTCATTATCACAGTCAACTTTGGCGTTGGGGCGATTGATGTTGATAATGGTCTTGGTGGTGACGATGGTGATGGGGATGATGATGGTGACGGTGGCGGCATTAATGGTGGTGATGCTACCCGATCATGTCGTCGTCGCTCATAAGTCCTTACCATTGTAATGGTTCCTGAATACATAATAAAATTCTATAAAATTTTGAGGTAGGCAATCGAATTTAACATATAATTTTCTTTTGCAACTTCACATTCATAACAGGTATAGTTTTGCTATTTTTATCCGCTAGGCAGATCTTACTGGTACCGAGGTCAAGGAGGGTGGTCTCACGACCTCCTTGTCCTAATGCAGGGTATTCTATCCTAATATGAAATAATGCAGAAGTGTATGGTCATTAGCTCCTAAGGTAAAACATCTAAAGTTTATTACTAAATAACATCCGCAAAATGAAAATGTTAAATGCCTCGTTACAATGAACATCGGCAACCTACCCGTCATACCTCAACCTAGCTATTACTTTTAAAGAAGGGCATATATATTTATATTTTGAATATATTACTTAGATATGGATTAAACCTATAATATATATAAATGAAGGATTGTTTTGGTTCCATATCAGATTTACCTTTAGTCGGAAAATTTACTGTAGACATGTCATGATTAAAATCTAGAAGAAATACAGTTTAGCAGTATACCATAAATGTAGTTGGGGTCAAACTGAAGGGTAAATTCAGATCAATAGTCAAGTTGTACAAAAAAAATGTAGGTTGTAAGGAAATTTGTTCATTGATTACTAGTCTTTCTTATAACATTCTTGGCCAAAGGTTTGGCCAGAAAACCCTCCATTCAGTTTTCCCCACCTAGTCTTTATTTAGAAAGGGTGCTTGTCTATCTCAGCACCATTAAATACAATTTTAGTCAAGGGCATTTAATATCCTAGGCTTTGCAACAATATGATTGAGCCTTTCTATACAATATGTAGAATTACAGATCTGATGTTCCACTGTATGCATTTAGTCCCACAAGCCTTCGGTTGAAATACCAAATAAATTCAACTAAATATACTCTGTATCAAACTGTTGAATTATAAGTGAATCTAGATAGAGCAAATAATGTTAGATATATTATGTTGGACACAATATGTTGAAGTATCATTTTGGTGTTGCAGGATATTGTTTAAGATCAAATTTAGAGTTGTCCATCTCTCTAGTAGGTCATACCATTGACAGTGTTTCTAATGAGATATTCGTTTAAGAAAATCTTCATGCTCCTCCTTATTCTTGGAATAGATGAGAATATCATCTAAAATGTATCAATGGGTGCAAAGAGGCTTAGTCACAATTAGATCTGTCACAAGCTACAGTTACTACAGCCTTCATTGGCTGGAACGTAAAAATGCACCCATCAATGGTAATCTAGAAGACGAAATGTTTATGCATCAGCCATAGGGGTTCTAGGCTGCATGTAAGGAAAACTTGGTATGCAAAATAAAGCTTTTTACATTTAAAACAAACTCCAAGAGCTTGGTACACAGTTTTATAAAATATATTACAAGCTCCAGATTTTAGAAGAAATCCTTCTAATCCAAAACTTTATGCCAAGGGCACTGGTGAGGCTATGGTGTTTGTAGAGGTTTAATTTATTCGGATGACAAAATCAAAAAAAGCAGTTAGGTCAGTGAAATTCAGAGGATAAAGTTTAACTTGTGCTCAGATTTTGACATCATGGATTTTAGGTCTCCTTGACTACTGCCTAGGTGAAGAATTTTGGCTAGCTGCTGTGTTTATGTTCCAAACAAAGTATGCCAAAAGCTCGCTTGAGAGGTTTAGGCTCTAGAGTCACTGATTGTAAATCAGCAAGTTCACCTAAGGTGGTTGGGCTGGAATCAATTCACATTTCTGGTAACATAGCTTTTGACAATATCCTACAAGGACTTCTAAGTACAAAGCAATATAGTTTCTTCAAAACTGCGGCCATGCTCATTGTCTTATTCCAACAGGCAACATGTGCCCAAACTCTTTTCATCATTCGATTTCCTATTAGGCCATTGCGTCTGAACTTTGTTCCGCTCCGACACAGCTCAGAAATAAAGTGGTTCCCAAAGTCGATGCTCTCTCTAAGAAGAGCCTCAGTGTTTCCAACAGCCATAGAGCCAAAATCTGATGTATCTGATGCATTTTGACAGTAAGTATGAAATTTTAACCCAAGGCTACAACATTTAAACTGTACCACCACGTAGTGTGTCCAGTATTGCAAGATAGCAGGGGTAGTGAAATTTTCTCTCAACTATGATACCACTCAAGAGAATTTGTATGAGCACAAACAGATTTATAACTCAGAGATTTATAGCAGATTGAATAATATTATAATTCCATTTTAAATCAATGCAAAGATGAGCAAACCAGTAAAATTTTAACACATAAAAGCTAGTATTTTAAGATTAGCTAAGTACAATTCATTCCTTGAAATCTGAGAGAAAATCTCACTCTTCAATACCTATCTCTTAACAAGGATGACCTGTGAAAACTACTGCCAAGGGACAGATTTGCCACTGAACCATTGGCATTACTACTTGAATACCATCCCAAGCTGGGGTAATGACATGACAAAGAAGTCATATGCATAGGAGCAACTCTCCAAACCTCCAAAAATTTTATGTCCATAATCCCCTGGGAGAACAATGAAAAAGCCATGTGCTAACCATATATTACCTTGTTGTCTAGTTCCGGACCAAGGTGAGACAAATTTCAGCCCAAGATTTCTACAGGAAAGACACTTTTCTTATAACCGCATATACCTTACTAGATACTCATCAATAGTCTCCTTGCTAACAAGGGAAGATCTACATATTTAGAGCCTTCTTGCTAACCTCCTTCTTAGTTCCAGCAGGATACACTATTGGCAACACTACAATAGCAAGGATCCGGATGCTTATCTCCCACCACCATCCACTCATGGGTGCAGGTAAATAGCTGTCATATGTAATAACAATCTTTGAAAAAGGCAATAGCACAGAGCTGGACCCAAGCAAGTAGAGCAGAAACTGGAACATTTGACATCGTAAAACAACCCCTTGGATCATGCAGCGCAAGATATATGAGGAACCCTCTTCACTTCCACGAAATTTTGAATCAACATTGAAAGCAACGAACGCCACGAATGCACATTCAAGCTTTACTTTAGGATCAGCAAAAGTTACGGTTGTGCAAAGAGAGAGTTTGTTTAACAGTAGTTTTGAAGTTTGGAGTTTACTAAAATGTATTAACTTCCCTTGTTTTCCTATCGTCTTCTCATGGTACATATTTATGCTTAGAATCTTGAGTTTAGTTTTTTTGTATGTTTTGAACAATGCCTTACCATATCTCTTTGCTCTTAGCAGTCTAAAAGAAGCACCAGGCCTGCCATGATATAGAAGATCAGGAAACTGCTTCTATACACCAATCTTCAGTTTTAAGTCAAAGCAACACTGGCCAGTTTAGAAGCCCTATTAAACACCTTTTCAGAGGCTTCCATGTTCTTTGTAGAGACGTTTGTGATGCAAGACATAAACTTCCAAGACATGTAACAATAACCAATAATTTCTAATAATAACAGGGGATCAAGTAATTGACATAATATGTAAGTACTTCACAAAATAGAAGATTTTCGTTAGTGTTCACTTTGCAACTTCTAGACCCATAAATAGATGGAAAGATAGAACAATATGGAATCATATCAAGTAATTGACTCACTACGTGAGCACTTCACAATTTTTGCTTGGTATTATTTTGCAACTTGTTGAACCTGTAGTAAGAGTTACCTGTTAAAATGAAATATCTCACTTAATCTGTATCTCTAGAAAAGATAGAATTTATGAGAACCAATATACTCTATGGGTTCTACAACAGTTTGCAGGTGGACATCCTTAATTTTAAGTAGTTCACATAAACGATAAACTGTTTTTATATTGCACTCCAAATAACAGAATCTACAGATTCTGTAGGTCTTGACAAACGGAAGTGACAATTTCTTATTATAACATGTTGTAAATCTTGAGAAACTGAACACTATATGTGATAATGCTTGTTTCATTAATAAGATTTTGACATGTCTAAAATTTCTTCCCAGTCAATTCCTTAGCAATTGAGATTATACGCCGGAAACGGAGGGCGGAGGGAGTCGACCTCCCAACCTCCCCTCCAACAACTCATTTGCCATTATGCCAAGTCCATCTGACTGTGTAAAACGAATTCTTCCCACCAAAGTAACAAACAAATAATACTGCCGAGAAGAGCCTTCTAATACCCGATTTTTCATGGCGAGGGATCGTCTTCTGCAAACATCCTCATCTTCGTCTCTACAAAATTTCCTCCTCCTTGGAAAGAGAATCTTCATGACCGAATTTAGGTACGACACTTCTATCTTACGCTTCTCTGTCTTCTGAGAAAACATAAGCCATTTCGAAGGCTGTTGAAGGGACATGAAAAGTCACAAAGAAAAGCATATATTGAGAAAACCAATCTGCTGAAAGTTCGGAGAGAAAGCAAGTCACTCGCGCGTCCACTAGCACCAGAGGTCAGTATCACCGCAGAGGTCTGGCGTTCTATTCCCCTGATCGCCATAGAGACCAAATTTAATCTCACTTCTCTCGCAGGGAAGGAGACCCTAATTTTGCTGAACCGTTTTAATCCCTTCCTTGGGCAATGAAATTCAACGTTCAACCTCTCGAGCAGAAGAGGGTTCTGCTTAGTAACCACGGGATTTCTGAGGCTAACCATGGAAATTGACCTTAAAATGAATCGATGCCCACTAAATTGCCTTTAAATTATTTCAAACTAGGCTCTAAATTATTTCAAATTATATTCATATATTTTAAGGCTGCCTCTACATCTTTGGGAAGATTGTTGCTGGAGAAATGGCTAGTCGCAGCGATCAGTGCGAGCCGCTATTAAGGAAGTCTGTGACGTATCACAAAAAATGCCCCGGCTGCAAGGTGGAGCGGCTCAAAGAGATGCGACAAGGGTTAATTCCTTTAAACGAGAGTGTCAGACTGAAGATCTGAAGGTCGCGTGTTCAATCCACTCTCACCGCATCGTAGGATATGCTGGGCCGATCGTAATTGTTTAAAGACGGGACAACCAGTACCAAATGGCTAAAAATTTCATCAATCTTCATGAAATCAAGCTTTCAAAAATGGGCAATTATGCACAGAAAACGATGTGCTCGAAATTTTCCCGGCATCGAAATTTTGGGAAACTGAAAATTGCGCCAAATCGACGGTTTTTTGGACCAAATGGATAAAAATGCATCTCTCTCCGCATAGCTCCATGCTCTATACGCCTTCTGAATTCATTAGTTCAAAGAAAAGGACAAGTCCTGTGGTATAGTGGTAACACACAGCGCTTGTTAAACAGGGGGTTTTAGATTCAAACCGCAGAAATGTAACCGTGAATTTCTTACAAGTTTTTACGCAGCAGAATTTAACCACAAAATTGACACGAGCGTAGGGCCTGTGAGGTCGAAGGGTTTGAACGATGCGCTCTGATACCATGTGTAATAAGCATAACTGGAAAAATAGGAACCGTAAAAATTTTGATTTTGTACTTACCGGAACTGCTATCTGATCTAGTGAAGTTGATGATGCTGCTACTGTTATGCTCCAATTACCGGGAGACCAATTCCACCCAGCCAGACTGAGCAGAGACTGGCTGCTCAATCCAGTAAGCTTCTCACAGAAGCTCACTATCCCCCGTGCCCAGAACCTTAGATGGATTAAAGCTCTTCCAATGGGAGACCTCTCTCACTGCTGAATTCCTCCTGGTTTTTTTAGCTCCGTTCTTCAACCCCCTTCTCTCGGTTCAGTTCTCTGGTTTTTAATCGCGGGCTTGGCGTTGGCCACCCTCCTACCTGCAACCATCGCCTTCCCTCCTCCCGACACGCCTTGCATGCATTTGCGACCCTCAGATATTTATCCCTCTGCTCCCTTTTGTCTATACATGTATTTTGTTACCTAGCCTGTTTGGTTTATGCGTCCCCTTTTATATAAGGTTTTAGATTTTATTTTTATTATAAAGTTTAATTTTATATATTTTATAAAGTTTTAAATTTATATTTATTATAAAGTTTAATTCATATTTATTATAAAGTTTAACTCATATTTATTTTAAAGTTTATCATATCTGTTTTAGTATAAAGTTTAAAACATTATATTAGTTAATTAGTTTAGATGGGTCGTTACATTGAGGATAACATAAGAGTGGGAATGATGAGAGCCTTGCTCTTGCCAGTGAACAAAGAGGAGCAAAGGTTCGAGTAGTCAGGGTGAAAAGGAGGACTTGATTAAGGTCAAGAATTTTTCCTGTCATAAGAGAAGACACTATGCTTCACAGTGCTCGAAGAGGAAGAAGGGGGTAAAGGACATGCAACCAAATGTAGTTGTGTCAACAAAAGCTCAAGAGGAATTTGCTAAGTGTTAATTTTCCACAGAGTTCTATGTTGTTATAATTACTTTAAACAATTTCTTCCAATTTCAATCACCCCAATAATAGATAATTAATTATAGATAGAACAATAAACAATAAATGCACAATAGAAGATAGCCAAGCACAATGAAACATAGAGATTTGTTCAAAGACCAAGGGAAAACCCCGCAAGGGGGAAAACCCTTTGATCAATTCTTCTTCTTCTATTAGTCAATCAATGTTTAGCATGAGATATATAGTCCAAATAGTACATCCAACAACCCGCCAAAGTCAAATCCTTGACTTACCATATCAACCAATCCAAAAAATGTCAATAATGAGAGATCAAGTCAAATCGGTCAAAGGTACCAATCTGCAATATTTCAACCAGTGGAGGAAAAGTCAACAGTAGTCAACGAGCTACCCTAACCAATAAAAGTCAATGGTCTAGTTGCTCAGAAAAATTCTATCAACCTAGCGATGAATTTAGCCTTCCTTACTCTATCAAACTCAGTCAAAACAGTAGCAAAAGTCTTAGTCAAAGGAGAGAGACAATCTCAAGTTAGACCTACACTCAAACCCTAGACAACCCTGTGGTCAACTTCAGTCAAAGTGCCTAGAAAAAATCAGTCAAAACCTCAGTCAATTTGGCCTCCCAAAATAGAAAGAAATTCAGCCTAATCAAGTCAAATCACCCCAGTCAGTTGGTTAAACAAGCCTAAAAACAAAAGTCAATGTTGGTCAATACAAACTCCTCTCTCCTTCGCACATGTGAATGTCTGTTGTGATTTTCAAATCAAATCGAACCTCTTTGATGTGATGAGTGATGTGATGGATGTGTCTCCAAATGAGGTCAAAGATGGTCTATTTATGTGATAGGAGGACCAATTACCCTTGTTGGGGTCGACTTGTCATCTTCACTAGGCCGACTTGTCAAACTCAAAAATAAAAATTTCCTTTAACCAATTTTGAAATCTATTATGAATAAGACAGGTTCCTCCTTCGTGTAGCTAGGCTTCTCCTTGGGGAAATTCATCCTGTAGCTATCAATTTTAACACTTCCTCTCAGCTAAGGAGGAATTTTTGGCTACACCATAAATCTCATCTCAGATGTACATGTCTCATCATAGGAGAAGCTCATCTTGTCTCATCTCATCTCGTGCTAGCTGAACAATTGATGACTCGATCCATAGAAAAAGAATGATCCACATGACAATAGGTTAGATCGATTTACCACAACCATGTTCGTGCTAGTTATAATTGGCCTTGGCAAAGATCACACACCCCTCACCCAACTTGATCCTCAGTAATCAAGTGCTAAAACACCTGCAGCCAATAATTAGGGGAGATCAATTTACCACAACTTACACATTCGTCCTTGGTAAAGATCACACAAACCTAAGTCTCCTCTCCCATGTGGCCAAGATGGGAGGAAATCCCAACAAGCTTAATAGAGTACACGACCCTTTTATAAGGGTGACTTGTGTGTAGGATGCAAACCGGGGTATGTACTTGGCCAAGTCCATGGCTTTAAGGAGTACCCTCACACCCAGGAGCTCCCTTCCTCTTCCCCCCTCACCAATTCCATGGTTATTCAAAAGACTAGGGGCCTAAGCATAGGTCAGTGTTCTCGATCAACAATATTCCCTCTCGGGGAGGAATACATTTCCATGCACTCCAAGTTGCTCTTTGAAGAAATTGAAATTCCCTTTCAGCAATGGCTTGGTGAGAATGTCTGCAACATCCTCATCGGTCAAGATGTGTTGGAGCCTCACTGCTCCTCTCAGTACCACCTCTGATAAAGTGCTACTTGATCTCGAAGTGCTTCGATCTACCATGAAATACTGGATTATGTGAAAGTCGAATCCCAATTTGATTGTCACATTATATCACGGTTGTATTAACCACCTACTCAAGCAAATTTACAAGGAGCTTCGATAACCACACTGCCTCACAACTAGTCATACTAGTTGCAATATACTCAGCCTCCACTGTACTGAGAGTGAAAGATTTCGGCTTCCTGCTCATTTAGGAAATCAGGCAAACCCCAAGCTAAAACAACACCCTGATGTGCTCTTCCTATCAAAAATGCTCCTATCCCAATTTGCATATGTATATCCATGTAGTGCCAATTCATCGTCGGAGGTATATCTCAATCCATAATTGATCGTCCCATGTAGATATCTCAAAACACATGTTTTGCGGCCACCTAGTGAGCATGCAAAGGTTCCACCATGAACTGGCTCAGGTTGTCAATAGAAAAAGATATATTTGGTCTCATGTTGACCATAAACATCAAAGCCTCGATCAGTTGTCGGTACATAGAAGGATCTGCTAGATCTGGTCCTGCAACTTCACCACATAACTTCTCGAAGTTTGCCTCCATTAGTGTGGCCACGAATTTGCAATCCACCATCCCAAATCTCTCCAAAATTTTGACAACATATTTTCCCTGGATAAGGAAAATCTCACCAAGTCTCTGCCACACCTCTAAGCCTAAGAAATAGTGCATCAACCCAAGATCTTTCATCTCAAATTCAAAGGCAAGGCCCTCTTACAATGGATGATCAAAGACTCTGCTCCTGTCATGAATAAGTCATCAACATATCAAACCAAAATCAAAGGCATACTTTGGACAACCTTGAAGTAGAGGTTTGGATCGGCATTGCTTCTAGCGAATCCCAGCTTCATCAGGTATCCATCGATCCGAACATATCAAGCCCTTTGGGTTTGCTTCAAAGTTCAAACCATCGAGGGTTTTCTTCAATCTACAAACATGGGTTTGCCTTTCATGCTCCTCAAAGACCTGAGGTTGTTCCACGCTTACCTCTTCATTAAGTATGCCATGAAGAAAGGAAGTCTTGACATCAATCTAGTGAAGACTCCAACCCTGCTTAGCAGCAAGAGAAATGATGGACCGAATGGTAGCGTATCAAGGAACACGTGAAAATATCTCATGATAATCTTCTTCCTCTTTTTGGGAGAATCCTCTAGCCACTAATCTCATCTTAGGCTTCTCAATGCTACCATCAGCTGCATGTTTGAATTTTTATAGCCACTTGGAAGTCACAACAAACTTCCCCTCAGGTCTCGGAACCATGTCCCATACATTATTCTCCATGATGGACTCATAATCCTCGACCATGGCATCATTCCAAATTGTTCCTTCACAGCTTCTTCATAGTTGCAAGGTTCAAATTGTATAATGTCATTCAACAAAGCAGCGTATCCTTGATATCTTCGATGTTCCTTGCTTTCTTGAAAGGTGCCTCTCGAGGCCAAATGTTTATCTGCATCCCGTAATGTATCATGAAGCCACATGGGTATCTTCCTCGTAGGAGGGAGGATCCATTGGTGCCATAGGTCCATCTATAAGGTCTGGCTCAAGCATGGGTGGCTCTGCATCTTCATTCAGAGAATCATCTCCTCTTAGAGATGGCAGCAACGAGAGAGTCCCTTTCTTTCCCAAGGGTCACATCTTCATCAAAAGTCATATCGCAGCTGAACCCAATGTTCCTTTGACCTAGCACATATATCCTGTAAGCTTTAGAATTTTCACAATAGCCAACAAACATACCTTTCTTTCTAGAAGCCTCTAGCTTTGACCTCTTCTCCTTTGGTACATGAAAGTATACAGGGCAGCTAAAGATTCTCAAGTGTCCTACTTCTGGTTTCACACCTGTAAATAATTCTTCAGGAGTCTTGTCTCCCAAGGCATGATGAGGACTCTTATTTTCATATCTTCTCCCCATAAAAACATAGGAAGCTTTTGATCATGAAGCATGGCTTTGGCTGCTTCCATGATGGTCATGTTCTTTCTCTCAGCAACTCCATTATGTTGAGGATTGTATGGAACAGTAGCGTCCCTCTTGATCCTAGCTTCTCTGCAAAAAGTCTTTGAACTCATTTGAAGTGAATTTTCCTCCATTATTTGTCCTCGAGATCATAATCTTCTTTCCTAATTGATTTTCCACAAGATCCTTGACATCCCTTAACACATCGAAAACTTGATCCTTGGTCTTTAAGTAGAAGATCCAAGTTGTGAGAGAAATCATCAACAAAGATTGCATAGTATAAAAATCCTCCCAGAGATTTCACCAGCATGGTCCCACAAAGATCGTAATGAATAAGATGAAGAGTTTCATTAGATCAGTTGTTGCTAGTGGGGAATTGTCACTTGATATTCTTCCCACTGGCACATCCATGGCATATGTTGTTTTTCCATGATATCGGAGACTAGGATATGTTGGAAAATGCAATGTGGCATCTTATTATTTCTATTTTCCTTAACGTTAATGTTTGCTTGTGAACTTTGTTAGTCTTCTTTCTGTTCTTTAGTTAGATCTTTTCATCAAACAAATATCAAGAACGAAACAGCAACAACAGAGGACACAGAAATTAGGCTCTCATCCAAGGCCAAACCCCTCCAAGGGGAAAACTCGAAAAAACTCCTCTTCTTATAGAATTTGCTTCAACTAAAACACAAGGAACCAAACCCTAAACCAAGTCCTTATCCAAGTACCAAGTTAGCCCTTCTTAAAGTCCTTAATTCTGCATCAACTAGCTACAAACTGCAATTTTGACCTGTCAGCTTCAATATTGCAACTTCAATCTTGCAATTTCAGCCTTACAGCGTCTATAGAAACCCTAACTCACCTTCCTCCTGAGAACTTCCTAGAGCAAGACAGCGTCTTCCAAGGTCAACGTGGTCAAGGTGGGGTATTCTTCCTTCTAGCTACAAGATATTGCACCTTGTATTACTGCAGCTTGGACCTGCAACTTTGGCCTCCTTCTACAGCACTAGAAAGTCTAGAACTTCGCACATGTGAGAGAGATAGAGCCCAAAATAGATATTTTTCTTTCCTTCTTGGATTCTTCTTGCCTCCTAGACCATCACTCTCCTTTTCTACTTCTCCCAGCTACAAATCGAACTTCCTTCTTGATAGATCAAACTTGTGGATGAGTGAGTCCCAAATGAGGTCAAATAACTCCTTTATATAGCCTTTTCAAGGGATCAAATTCCCTTCTTATAAACATGACGTTCACTCCATGACTCATAACAACAAATCCTAAGACCTAAAAAACCCTAGAAGCATGAAGAACATGCTTTTACCTAGAAGATCATCAATAAGGAGCATGAAACCCATGCTTAATAATAATAGCTTTTTCTTTTATTCCCTTGTTTGTTACATCGGATACATAATGAAATGAGTACAACAACAATTATGAAGATCGAAACTAGTTACATTTTCAACAGGATAGAATCTTAAATCACTAATGCTACCAATCTAAGTATCACAACAAGACAACTTTACACAACGGAATAATACACAACAATAAATCTACACATGCACAAATATAGACAACTTTTTACAAATTTAATCAACAACCCAACTTTGTTATGTTAATCAAATTGTTAATACAACTTTCTAGGCCTCTCATACCAGGGATAATAGCCCTCATGCATCCACTAATACAAATATATACAACTAGGGTTTGATGTCAGTCACTTCGACAGCCAATCTACCTTGAACAAAGTACATCGACCATCTAGATGATGTAGAGCTCCTCGCAGCTACCTTGGTTGTACCCTGTACATATATGCCTGACCCTTTGACTCCCAATCTACAGCAACACAACTCTAGCCTCTATCAACAAACCAGCTCCATTAGGTCACTAAACTCAGCTCCACCTGCTCTCTCGTTGACTATTAGTCCTTCAACGCATCAACACAACCTGTCTAGTTGTTCACAACTCCATTTGTGAACAACTTTCAACTACCCACTACTGCTCCTCAACTCTTTTGGGACTTTCTTCCCACTAGTGCCTTCCTATGTTGCCCGATGAAGACACACTTTAGGGCCGAATGGCTTCCCACTATCACTGTCGAATGTCCTTCTTCAACAGTGAACTTAATGCATGGAGGACTGCCCAACTTCTGTTGTAGATGTCCTTCTCCACAAGGCAAGTCTAGGGCTAGAAATTGCTCTTGGCTAATCAGACCTTTGAGCTCTTCTTCTGCCACTTCTAACAATTCCTTAGTCCTTCAAGAGACTTGTTTCTTAGGACTTCAAGCAATCCTCTAAAATCCTCCCTAGTTGTTCTCTAGGTTTCTCCAATCTTGCCACTTATAGCAAGCCTAAGGTCCTTCATAGGTCACTACACTTAGGGCTCAATTTGGACCACTTTCACGCTACCCTCCAATAAACCACAAGTATCCAATACAACTGCCCAATCTAGACTGCCATCCGCTAGCATCAAAAACAAATTTAATTCATCAACACAATATACCTTCTACACTGATGTAGACTACTATAAATTGTTACCTAGTTAGGGCTTCTAACAGCCACTATTAAGACCTCTCCAACTGCCCAAACAATCCTCCAACAACTATGGCTTCACTTTCTACACAAGTCTGGACCTTCTACACTCCAAGACAGAGGTCACAACCCTCTTGTGGTTGTCTAAACAGAGATTGGCCTCCCTGTAATACTACACGAAGACTGTGGCCCACCAAACAAGGAATTTGCCACACAAAACCCTACATGATACTGCCCAGAATTACTCCAAACTAGCACAACCTTTGCATTTGATCATCATGGCCCTCAATCAAACACAAAGAGGTGCTCTAATAGCTCTCTTCTTCCTTCATTGAGGTTTGCCCAAGTATGCGCCCAAACAAACCCAAACAATCACAAGAATATGCTCATCCTCCCCCTTGCTTGGTCTTCTATGGCTGCAACCAAATTTAGCTGATGAATTTCTATGTAACGATGCAATCGAATGATGATTTTATGCCTCCACAATCACTTTTATTTATAGTCTCACATGTGGTTCCATCACACATTAACTTGGACACATACTAACCCTAAGCCGACCTGCTCAATGTGCCAAATTAACTTACAGCCACATAGAAAAATTCATATCTCAACTTTTAGACCTTTGATTTGGATGATTCTCGCTGCCCCTTGCCCGTCTGAAGGTCCTCTATCATCTCAAATCATCACATGTCAAAATCTCCTCATGATTTTGGCCCCACACCTTTGGGTACAAAACCCCAAGCTTAGGTTCCAAGCCCACAAGGCACTTTTGTGGTGCCCCAACCTCCAAACCTTGAACCCTAGGGCTTGGCGTACCTCCCAAGCTAGAAATCTCAACACTCCCTCTTAGTGAGGCAGGTACATCCAACACTAGGAAGTCTCCATCATCATCATCCAGTGACACTACCCCATCTGGCGTCCATCACTGCAGCATACTGTGTAGAATGAACCTTGCAATCTTGGTAGTGCCTCTACCTCATCTCATCTAAACCCGAAAGCCTTAACACTTTCATAGGGTTGCTCCGTCTAAAGCTAAACTCCCTCCGAGTCTACACGATCTCCACTGGCTCAACCTATCACTGATCTTATGTCCTACAAGGTTAGTCTGAGTTACAGTCGAACATAGTCCATCATCATCGCAACTCAGTCCTGCAAGCACTCATCCTCCTAGATCAAACACAACTGGTGCAAATCCCTTCAATCTTTGATATGCAACATCATGATCTAATGAAGAAGCTAGCCTGCCAATCTTCGACCCATTACATGAAGCAATCTCGATCATGTTGATCTTGTCCATGCCAAAGCAATCCTTGAGTTGTCCCAACCATCCATGACATGTGATAGGAAGTCCATGATTAGCAACCTGCCATACAACAAACTATTGTTCACCATGTTGTCCACCAATCCACCAGAACTCCCAACCAATCTCATTGCGAAGCCAGTCAAGACCACATCTCCATGTCTTCAACTGAACCCTTTGCTCCATGATCTAGACAATCCTAGCTCCCTCTGAGTTGCTTCCTTGTGGACACTCTGATTCACTGGCCCTTCAAAGTAGCTCTGATACCATGTTTTTTTCCATGATAATGGAGTCTAGGATAGAATCTTAAATCACTAATGCTACCAATCCAGGTATCACAACAAGACTACTTTGCACAGCAGAATAATATACAACAATAAATCTACACATGCACAAATATAGGCAACTTTTTGCAAATATAATCAACAACCCAACTTTGGTATATTAATCAAATTGTTAATACCACTGTCTAGGGCTCATGTACTAGGGATAACGGCCCTCATACATCAACTGATACAAAGATATAAAACTAGGGTTTGGTGTCGGTCACTTCAACGACCAATCTACCCTAAACAAAGTACATTGACCGTCTAGCTGATATAGAGCTCCTCATAGCTACCTTGGTCGTACCTTGTAGATATTTATCGGGTCCTTCGACTCCCAATTTGCAGCAACACAACTCTGCCTATATCAATGAACCAGCTCCATTAGGTCACTAAACTCGGCTCCACCTATTATGTTAGTCCTTCAACGAATCAACACATCGAGACTCCTGTCAAGTTGTTCACAACTTTGTTTGTGAACAACCCTCAACTGCACACTACTGCTCCTCAGCACTTTTCAGACTTTCTTCCCACTAGTGCCTTCCTGTGCTTCCCAATGAAGACACACTTAGGGCCAAGGGCTTCCCACAATCACTGTTGAGTGTCCTTCAACAGTGAACTTAGGGCATGGAGGACTACCCAGCTTCTGTTGTAAATGTCATTCTCCATAAGGCAAGTTTAGGGCTACAAACCAATGTTGTTAAAAGCGCGAGCGGGATTAAATCGGCACGGGGAACGAATCGGAAAAAATCGGAAAAATCGGGAAAAAAGCGGAAAAAAATCGTTTGGTACAAAAATATTCATTTTTTTCATTTTTTTTCAATTTTTCATTATAAATCGCGCTACCCCGCCAGCCTGAGCTTTTTTCGAAAAAAGCGCGCTTTTCCCAAAAAAGCGGCAAAAAATTTTTATCCCGCTTTTTCTTATAAAAAGCGCGATTAAATCGGGCTAGGGAAAAACTCGCGATTTTCAAAAAAGCGCGATTTAATCGCGCTTTTAACAACACTGCTACAAACTACTCCTCGTTGATCAAACCTTTGAGCTCTTTTTCTGCCAGTTCTAATAATCCCTTAATCCTTCAAGAGACTCGTTTCTTAGGACTTGAAGCAAGCCTCTACAATCCTCCCAAGTTGTTCTTTACGCTACTCTATCTCTACCACTTCTAGTAGGGCTAAGGTCCTTCTTAGGTCAATGCACTTGACCACTTTCACACTGCTCTCCAACAGACTGCAAGTGTCCAATCTAGATTGCCATCCACTATCATCAAAAACAACTTTGATTCATCAACACAACATACCTTCTAGGCTTATGTGGACTATTGTAACTTGTTTCCTAGTTAGGGCTTCTAACAACCATTGTTAAGCCCTCTCCAACTGCCCAAACAATCCTCCAACATCTGTGGCTTCCCTTTCTACACAATTTTGGACCTTCTACACTCCAAGATAGAGGTCACGAACCTCTTATGGTTGTCTAAACAGAGCTTGACCTTTCTGTAATACTACAGGAAGCCTATAGCCCACCAAACAAGGAATCTACCACACAAAACCCTACACAATACTACCCAAAATTACTCCAAACTAGCTTAGCCCCTACATCTAATCATCATGGCCTTCAAACCATCACAATAGTTGCTCTAATAGCTCTCTTCTTCCTTCGATGAGGTCTGCCCAAATCTACGGCCCAAACAAACCCAAACAATCACAAAAATATGTGCATCCTCCTCCTTGCTTAGTCTTATAGTGCTATGGCCAAATTCAAATGATGAATTGTTATGTAATGATGCATTTGGATGATGAGTTTATGCTTCCATAATCACTTCTAATTATACTCATCCAACCTTCGATTTGGATGATCCTCGCTGCCCCTTGCTCGTCTAAGGGTCATCTATCATCTCAACCATGACATGTCAAAATCTCCTCATGGTTTTGGCTTTACACCTTTGGGTACAAAACCCCAAGCTTGGGTTCCAAGCCCACAAGGCATTTTTGTGGCGCTCCAACCTCCAAACCGTGAACTCTAGGGCTTGGAGTACCTCCCAAGCCACAAATCTCAACAACATACACCTTCATGATCAACCTGAATCTTGGTTATCTCTGTAACCATTCTACTCAAGTCAAGCAAAGCCTTGTAATGAAGGTGTGCAAATCTTCGATGCCAAAGCTCACATTGATTAGTGTTGTCATGGACCAACACTTGAATTGGTCATCAACAACCTTTGTAAAGGCCCTCGTTTCTAATACCAAAGCAAAGGTTTCTCTCAAGTTGGATCCCCTTGGCCAAGCAAGGACTTTTCCATTGATGAACGTAACTCTAAATCCCTTGTCTTCCATGGCAGAGATGGAGACAATATTCTTCTTCAAACTTGGCACATATAGCACATCATGTAGATGAATGGTTTACTATAAATCAAATAAAAAGAAATAGAGCCAGACCCTTTGACATCATGAGAAGAGTTATCCCCAAGTAAAATTTTCAAATTGGTCTCCTTCTCAACCAAATTTGAGAGGACTTCACGATACCTAGTAAAATATCTAGAGTGCCCACTATCCACCAACCAGCTATCAATGCTATCTGAAGAAGAGCTAGAAAGAGTAGCAACATGAAGATATTCAGATTGAGAACTTGCAACATTATTAACATACCTTGTACTTTTGGTCCTCTTTTGAGGGCGTTGGAGCTCTTCAAAACTTGCATGGGTAGCAAGATCTCTTCCTCTCCTTGTATTATTGAAGTTGACATTGCCACTATAGTTGTTGTTGCTAGGCCTTTGGGCATTTCTTCTATCAGGACAATCTCGGGCAATGTGGCCAAATTTGTCACACCTATAGTATTAGACTCTTGAAAAGTCCCTTCTATTGTTGTTGAATGGTCGGGTTGCCTTTTTCGGCTTCCCTTTGAAAGCTCTTCCTTTTCCTTTTCCTTTCTTGACATTGGCTACAAAGGTTGTAGGCTCTCCTTCTAATCTCTGGATCATCCCTAGAAATGAGTCTAGATTCCTCTTGAGTACAATTGCCCAAAAGTTCATCAAATGTAGGTAGTTCTTTCATGTAACTAGTACTTGTGATGAATGTCTCCCAAGAGCCCTCCAAGAGTCATCTGCACTAGCTCTTCATTAGATATGACTTCTCCAATTGAAAGAAGTTGGTCTCTTATTTGAGAGATCCTCATAAAGTAGGTTGTAATAGATGCAGACTCGTTCATCCTGATGTCATGGAGTTCACTCTTCAAAGAGATGATTTGGCTTAGATTGTTGACCACATACATCCCAATCAATTTGTCATACATCTCCTTTGACTTCTTCATCTTAGACACATCGCTGATGAGTTAGTATCTAAGAGAGTCAATAATGATTTTCTTGACCTTGATCTGACCCTTCTTGTACTTGTTCTTGGCACTAACATTGGCATTCTTAGGAGGCTCAGCGACTTGTCCCCGCACATATTCCAGCACATCATTCTCTTCAAGTGTGAGATCTAATCTATCCCTCCATGCTGCAAAGTTGGAGGTATCATTCAGCTTCTCCTCAATCTTGAAGTAGGAGGTAGTCATCTTGCCCAAAAATTTGATCAATAATCAGAAAAAGAGTCTCCAAAGGGTGTTCTCTGGTCTCCTTAGGTTAAGCTTCATCTCAGCTCTAATCCCATGATAATATTTCAAAGTGTTCTATGTTGTTGTAATTACTTTAAACAATTTCTTCTAACTTCAATCACCCCAATAATAGATAAGCAATTATAGATAAAACAACAAATGCACAATAGAAGATAGCCAAGCACAATGAGATACAGAGATTTGGTCAAAGACCAAGGAGAAACCCCACAAGGGGGAAAACCCTTTGATCAATTCTTCTTCTTCTATTAGTCAATCAATGTTTAGCATGAGATACATAGTCCAAATAGTACATCCAACAAACAGTCAAAGTCAACGCCTTGACTTTGCCAAATCAACCAATCCAACATAAGTCAATAATGAGAGATCTCAGGCAAGAGGTCTTAGGCCATTGTGAGTAAGGCTAAAGAAAAGGAAGCAAGTGACATTGAGAGTCTTAATCGTCTCCTCAAGTCCCTGACCACCGAAGTTGTTGAACTCAAACAACGAATGACCGAGACAACCATGAACAGCAGGCCTCCCAGGTACCCGTCGAAGAAATATGTAGCTTCAGGCAGCAGCAGCAGCCAGTCGGCCAAATCTGCGCAAAGCTCCAATCCAGTTCTGAACCTTGACCAGCTCGCGATAGATTCATACTGCTTGTTTCATCGCGAACATCATTCGGAAAGAACGTGCTTGAAATGGAACCATGTAATGAGCAGTATGGCTACACATTTGTCCAACAACCTCGCGGCTAATGAGCAGGCTAAGCCCGATTATGAAGAATAAGAAGTTGTTGCATCTAATGAAGCTCCAAGTATTGGGCATGTAGTAAACGTGTATTAGTGTACCTGCATAGCCCAGAAGGCCACCACCTAAAAGGAGTCTCCGAGTGACGGTCCAGCCCTGAAGTAAAAAAAATTGATATAACTTGAGAACTCAAGGGGTCCCCACTGTGTTTGAGATATCGAGAGATAAAATAAGACCAAATATGTTAAGGACAGTAGGCCCGCCGATCAACTCAACACAGAAAACTCAGAGCAAGTCCAGGAAGACAACTACAGCAAAAGGTGTTTCCCCAAGCAGCAAAGACAAAATCAATCCACCGAAAACCATGAACTTAGTTCCACCCTCGGACACCTTGGTGAGTCTCTCTGCTTTGGATTATAACATTGTAGAAGATATAAAGAAGACTCGTGCAAACATATCCCTATATGAGTTAAACAAAATCAAGAGTCAGCGAGACATTCTTCTGCAAGCACTTGGGCAAACCTCTACAGGTGTTGCTACCTCTTCCAGCAAGGGATCAAGTAAGTCTCCTGACTCACATCTGAGCTCAACGTACTCTACATGGAGGAGGCAAACTCACTCTGCCCACCATTCTCGTTATCAGTTGAGATTTTCAACTTCAATGTTCACAACTGCTTGGTTGATTATGGTGCATCAATTAATGTCATGCCACTCTCCATCGCTAAGAAGAAAAATGCCCAATGGAGCAACACAAGTGTGCAGATCATCCAACTAGACAGAATTTGTGTACCAACAATTGGTGAACTCAGGGATGTGATCATCTGGTTATCGTTTGATGGATGAGTTCATCAATGCATCAACATCGTGGTCGTGGACATCCCACAAGCATATGGCATGTTGCTGAGCAGAGACTGGTCAAGCAAGCTATAAGGATACTTTGCTACTGACTTGTCACACTTATGGCTTTCATATAAGGGCATAAACAACCAGATCCGAGTATTGTCAGAGAGATACATGAAGCACAATGTGACCCCCTTGGATGGAGAAAATGAACCATTGGCTTTCACAGAACTTGTGTTCGGCAATTGCTTTCTGGAGACACAATTGGGTTTTTATCTTGTAAAGCCATCCCCTGCCCCACCATACACATAGTTGGGTCTCCTTCCACGCCCAACTGGCGAAAATGAAACTTGTACAGTAGTTTGTAACAGTAGTAGCAGTAGTGATAGTGGTACTAGTGCGGCAAGCGGTCCTTGTACAGATCATATGTGGACCATGTACTTTGGAAAATCCAAAACATAGGAGGGCTCTGGAGCCAGTTGTGTTTTAGTAGACCCGTTGCAGAGGAAACATTTAATCCTAGCTGCTTGGAGTTCGAGTGCACGAACAACACCGCCGAGTGTGAAGCACTCGTCTTGGGCTTACAGAAAGCCATAAGCCTCAACATTGTTGTTCTAAAAGTGGTAGGTGACTCAAAGATCGTGATGCGTCAGGTACGTAACACGATACATTGTGTGTCACCTCGTCTTATTAGTTATCAACAAGAGGTATGGTGACTCATCTCTCAATTCCAAGCTTTTAATATTATTTCAGTACCAAGAATGCGTAATGCAGCTGCAGATGCCTTGGCGAATGCAGCTGCAGATGCCTTGGCGAATGCAGCTGCCAGGATGTCACTGTCAAGGGATAGATTTTCTATTGAGATTTTGTATAAACCATATGTCCTGGACAACACCACTAATTTACGTGTTTTTTATGATGGTCAACATATACTGCATTTCATGGCTAACGCTGACCTCTTCAAGGACGCAGTAATAGACGAAGACAAGCACAAACAATCTCTACAAGATGTAGCGAATACAAGCAAAGGCAACCTCATCCCCCAAGGTGTGGTATCAGTTGAGAAGTTGTATGACTTGCAGAATCGTTTTCAGGGACCTGTGAATGCTAAAACCCACAGCTCTACATTATTGCACGAACTGGTCAATCTAGGAACAGATAAGGATCTGAAGTTTGTGAATCTCGGTACATGTTGCACACCACAATAGCAGCAAGCTTTCATCCACCTTTTAAGACAACGCCATGATGTATTTGCGTGGACGTACGATGATCTTAAGACATATGACATGCGAATAATCCAACACGTCATACCAATCAAGGAAGGGGCCAAGCCTTTTTAACAAAAGCTAAAGAAAGTTCATCCATCACATTAGCCCCTCATACAGAAAGAATTGACCAAGTCACTGGATGCTCGGATCATCTATAAAGTGCAACATTCAACATGGGTGTCCAATTTAGTCCCTGTCAAAAAAAAGTCCAGGGAGATTCGCATGTGTGTAGATTTCCGTAATCTCAATCGCGCCTCAGACAAGGACAACAACCCAGTGCCGTCCACAAAGCATATACTGCAGAGAGTATCTGGAGTAGAGATGTTTTCTTTTCTTGACAGTTTTTTGGGGATACAACCAGGTTTGGTAGCAGAGCTTGACAGACTCAAAACAACATTCCATACCAAGTGGGGTACGTTCGATTTTCGCAGAATGCCATTTCGGATAGTGAACGCAGGTGCAACATTTCAGTGCGCAATGGACATCGCATTTCATGGGCTTATCGAGCAGAACATAGTGGTCATCCTCGATGATGTGGCAGTCTTCTCAAGACAGCGGTCAGACCACCTATGCCATCTCAAGAAAATTTTAGAGCAATGTCGAATATACGAGATATCCTTGAATCCCAATAAGAGCATCTTCGCAGTGTCTGAGGGTAACCTGCTTGGACACATCATCACTAAAAGCTGGATCAAGGTAGATCCGGACAAAGTTTGGACCATCATGCAGATTCCTTACCCCGTGAACATAGAAGCCATGCAGTCTTTCTTGGGGAAGATCAAATTCCTTAGAAAGTTCATCTATGATTATGCACAAATTGTGAAGCCCATTTAAGAGATGATCAAGAAGGATGTAGTCTATAGTTGGGGAAAGAGGGAAAAGGACACGTTTGCTCGTATCAAGCTAGTGATAGTAGAGACGCCAGCGTTGTATAGCCCAAACTTCAACAAAGATTTCTTGCTCTATGCTTTTTCTTTCGACACTTCACTCGTTGCGGTGCTCAGTGAAAAGGACGAGCTGAACAATGAGTGACGCATCTTATTCATGAGTGCGAGCTTGCAAGGACCGGAACTCAACTATCCCGCCGCTGGCAAACAAGCATATGCAGTGTACAAGGCGGTGAAGCATTTCAGACCCTGCCTATTGAAAAACAGTTACATTGTCTTTATGCCACACCCAGGAGTGAGATCATTGCTTGTTCAGCAAGAGCTAGGTGAAAGAAGGGTGAACTGGATTATAGCACTGTAAGAATGTGCTCTTGACATCAAGCCAATTCACGCCATCAAAGGTCATAGTCTTTGCAGACTAGCAGCGGAAGCAGTACACGTGCAAGAGGAAGAAGAAGAGCTCGCAGGTTGGGAGCAAGAAACAGAAATGTACAACATTGAGCGAGCCTCTCCCACTTCACCCAGAAACTCTTGTTACGCAGAAGTGCGCTAGTACCTTGAGCATGGCACCCTACCCTCTCATTTTTCTATGCGGCAGAAAAGGGCACTTCGACTCAAAGCTCTATCTTACCAGTTGGTGCATGGGGTGATATCTAAGTAACCGGATTCGTTCTATAGGCCCCACGAATCCGAATCTGTCGTGTCCGACACGATTCTCTTGAAATTCATGTCCAAAAAACATGACACATCGTGTCCTTTTTTGCCACATCGAATCCCCCTGCGTGTCACAATTTTGGCAGCGTGTCACGATTTTGGAAATCATGTCTTGTTTTCCAGGACTCGATAGACAGAAAAAGTGACCTGCGTGGGTATGTAAAGGGCACATTTGGTCATTATAGCCACACATATTTTCATTTGGCAAGTGTTTTGTGAGTTGTTGGCAAGTGGAGAAGGGTTTGCAGCAAGGAGTTAAGGGAGTAGAGCATTTAGTAAGAAGATTCAACACCAGGTATGTGCATTTCGCCTCCATTTTTTTGCATTTCTTACAGCGATTTGTATATGATTTTTTGTTTACAAATTTGTGCATGTTTTGTTCATTTCTTTTACAATATTCATGGCTCAATCAAAGGCATCAGTTAGGGGGCAAAGGAAGGGCAAGAATGTCATGGGTGGAGATGCCCCTCCTCCCCCAATATCATCAGAGTCCGCTGCAAGTAATGTTGAGGGAAGAGGACCTAAAGACAATGATAAATATCCATTGTGAAATATGTCACAAGAGAGGATGGGCCAAACACTAAGGGAAAGGGAGGAGGCAATGTGCAATGGAAATGCAACTTTTGTCACATTTCTTTCAAAAGCACATATTACTGTGTGAAATCACATTTGTTGACTTTACCGGGTTGTGGGATTGGAGCTTGTAAAGCTATTTCTTTACAAAAGAGAAAAGAATTGGAAGAGGAGTCCAATGTTGGTATGGAACGTGTGGCTTCAAAATCAAGAAAACCCAAGAATGAAGACCCCCTTCCATTTTTGAGGAAAGCCACCACCAAATTTCCATTTGAGAGTTCTACTTCTACTAAGGGACAAGCATAAAAAGGAAGAGCACTTGGTCCAATGGACAAGATTTTCCAAAAAGAGAGATGGGAAGACCTTGATCTCACCATTGCCTTCTTCTTCTATCAAAACTTCATATCATTTAATGTTTCATGTTCACCTCTATTTATTGAGATGTGCCGAGCTCTAACTCAAGGGGCTCCAGTAGGGTATGTGCCTCCTAGGTCAGAGAAGCTAAGAACCACATTGTTGACGAAGGCAAAAAAAGAGGTGCAAAAAATGCTTGAGCCTATTGTAGCATCATGGCCAACATCTAGGGTTAGCATTGTTTATGATGGATGGACAGATCCAGCACGACACCCAATCATCAACTTCATGGTGTCTTCCTTGAGTGGTCCAGCTTTCATGAAAGCAGTGGATACACTTGGCGAATACAAGGATGCACAATTTATTGGTGAGTTATTTATTAAAGTTGTTGAAGATGTAGGTGTTTATTCTTGTGTGCAAATCATTATAGATAATGCACCTGTTTGGAAGGCTGCTGGCATGATTATGGAAGCTAAATATCCACAAGTGTTTTGGACACCTTGCATTGTCCATTCATTGAACTTAGCACTGAAATCCATTGCTTCTGATGTGCTTTGGATTGGAATATTATTGAGGATGCAAGACATATCCGTAACTTTGTTCAAAATCATACAAATGCCCTCACTATCTACAAGGAGTACACCAATATATCATTGTTGAAGATTGCTGATACACAGTTTGCATCTTCATTCATGATGTTGAAGAGATTGAGGGAGGTCAAGACCGCTCTTGGGTCCATGGTTATTTCTGAGTTTTGGTCTTTTTGGAGAAAGACAGATCAGGTAGCCTCTAAAAGAGTGAAGGACATAGTGCTTCGATTTGCAGATACAGACAAACCCATCCTAGGAGAGGTTTACGAGGGATGGGATTCCATGATTGAGTCTGTGAAGAGCATCATTCTACAGAGTGAGTGCCCCGAGTATGAGACATCACCAGAGGCCTTCTGTGATACCATACATGATATTCTTGTCAGCAGATGGGACAAGAATTGTACACCTTTAC